>JAHPZR010017476.1:2500-20000 GCA_019787425.1 Platygyra sinensis
CTTACCCAGCTTTACATGAACATTTTGCTTCGTTAACAATTCCTCTTCCATCTTCACATTTAAATGTAATAGTCACTGCGTGAGGAGCTTCGCTTTTCCTTTGGCTCCGAAAACAAAAGGCCTTTACGAAACACGATCCACGATCCACGATCGTCCTCTCTGACAAAAACATTATGTAATTGAAGATACTTTAGGGACTTTTTCCAGGGATTTTAACCAGTGCGACTCAACATCAACAACAGAATCCGCCATCTTGAATGTTTTGTTTACCCATTTCAGACCACGTGATCAGGAAGCTAAGGAGATCTATTAGCTTAAAGGAGCACTGTCACAGGAGGTTTGCTGTTTTCAGCTTTATTCGTTGCTGAAATCTTTACCTGGTACCTTTACTCATTCCCAAAATGCTCAAATGGACTAAAAGAAAGATGTCAAACAAATGGTAGCTCAGAAAGCAAGCCATAAAAAATTTCTGCCAATATTTTCAAGGAATGGCTCTAGAAGCTAGTTTTTTCAAATTTGAAATCCGTTTCCATCCTTGCCATGCTAAGTGATGGGCAGCATTAAATGGTTTCGGTGTAGTGATAAAGTCCAAGACAACGAAACTGCGCCATTATTTTTGGGTTTCCATTGATGCAGGAACATATTTCGGCATTGTAAAATGGCGCTAAAATACCGTGACAGTGCCCCTTTAAGATTTCTATAAGGGCGTTTCAAAATATCCCTTCCAGGTCACAATACATAGTGACTTTTTTAATGGGGTTTAAATTAATGCCAAGGAGATTTTTCGGGGCAGAAATGTTCTGGTTGATCCTTCTTGGGTCGAAAGATTTCATCTGGACATTTTGTAAAGAATTTGAAAGGGGTACCATCATAAGGCGATTCCGGAGTAAAAGAAGCCGCCATAGATTTCCGATGTAACTTGGTATGGTGTCATTACAGTACAATGAGATGTTAAAAACGTAATAAAAAGAGGGAGTCACCGTGCTTGTTTTCATGCCACGATGCTGACAAATATGGTTATTTAGGTGAATTTTGGTTATCTCATTGCGCAACAAATAAGCTCGATTATATTTCAACGCAGCGTGTTATATCACGCAGGGTTCGACTTTCTTTGATTACCTATTCATCTACGTCCCAGAAAAAATGGCTTCAAATACCCTGCGCATGCGTTATTAATTGATATTTTTATCCTTTAAAGGAAGCATAATTTGGACTTGCTCTGTTGGGCCCGTTACGTCTCTATCTGTAGCATTTATTTCATTTGCCAAAACAGTAGCCATAGATTTCTGCCAAATTTTTTTTGTCAGTTATTGCGGATACTGTTCTAATTGGATTTATAAAATAAAAAGTGGTGGTCACCGTGCTTGTTTAAGAGAAAAGGAGCTCTTATCTCGCTATCGAGCTTAGTTTGAGGGAAATCTCTTATGTTTTGTGCGCGCGCTGATGACGCAAAAATCGTGCACAGTAGGAATGCGCAATGCAAAACTCGGGAATCACCTTAATTTGTGAAAGGTGCGTATGGAAGGTTTGCCTTTATATCAAAAAATGTTACATAAAATGAGTATTAAACTATGTTGAGTACCTCCTCCCCTCTTTCTAACAGATGTGTTAAACTTATTTCCTGGTAAACACTGCCGACGGTCCTTTTAAAGGTCAGCTTAGAATGTTTTTCAAACTCACAACTTACTATATTCTTATTTCTTTGTACATAACATAGCTGAACCTAAATCTCGACAGGCTGGTACCACCTATATGCACTTGTGTTAATTATTAGATTTTGAGGTAGGGAATTGCATTAGAAAGTAGAAGAGATCGTGTCAGGCGCCTATGCTAAAAATCTATCGGTCTGAACTTCATTTCAGCTCTCTTAATGGGCTGAACGGCACCCCATACCACAGTTCCATCGACAGCTCCGTTTTTATAAACACCATTCAGGTTGCTATGTTTACAGTTACCATACCACCAGGCTCCTTGTAAATCCTGTAGTGCAGCGCAGTTACTTGAAGAGTCGTCGTTATCCTGATCTTTCGTAGAGAATCTACGGCCATTATGATGCTCCAGCTTATCTCCAGCAGTTCCTAAACCAAATATAACAGAAGACTAAATAAGAGAACCAATTTCAGTGCAGCCCAAGAATGAAACTTTCGAACGTGGTGATAAACATGACAATAAAACGAATTGTTGGGAAAAAGCTATATCTTCTTTCTTCAGCTTTCGATTGTTTCGACATTCTCAGAAGTGATTGCTGAGAATAGAAGTAACAACTAGTCTTCAAGGAGAAGGTCCCTACCAAAAGCTTACTTTTTTCGTACTTGCCAGAAGAAAGTAATCGTTTAACCCTTCCACGCGCCGAAGTTTAAGGTGGCTGAAAATAGTTTCCAGATGGGTCATTATAACCACTCTTTATCGGTTAATGCCACAATCATGGTATCAACAAACTGCCCAATCATCGGTGAACAAGTCGCTGTTTGTTTTGTGGCACGATAGGTTACCATAGCAACAATATGACCTGCTAAAAACACCCTCAATTGTAGCGTAGGTTTAGCGGAGAATACGAATTAACGAATTTTCATATTTCATAATCATTTTGGCTTGATTTTGTATTGAGTTCCGCTATTTTTTGACTTTCTAAGAAAAAAGCGAAACACAGGCCAAGATGGCGGGCGAATTCACGTCATTTGAGGTGATATGACGTCATAACTAACAAGGATTTGTTTGTTACATTCTATTTTTGGCTGATCAGATCTTTTAATTTACAGATGCTGCGTTCACAGGCGGCATTTTCGTTTGCGGGCCTTTGCATCATCATGTTTCACTGTCTAGTATTTTTGGGGGCCGTAGGTCTTTTCAGATCCGAGATGCTGTTCATTTTTTAACATGGTTTAGCCATGCTTTTCCTGCGGGACAGTTTGTGTCTGTCCGCAGTTACCTTATCTCAAGTGTCTTAAGGCTTGGGGTGACCTAGGTAATTAATATGCATATTTTTGTTTTAAGGGGATTGGTGTATCCAATCGTTATGAAACTTGGCAAGCAGTTTTATATCCACATGCTTGCTCATTTGACTGGCTTTTTAATGTTAAATTTCGGTCTCGTGACTCTTTGACGGCTAAAAACAATTCAAATCTTTGATCGAAAACAGGGTACTGAATAACATCTTTCGCAATTGTTTTTAGTTCTTTGCTGTTTTACTTCTGTCGAGTGCTATTTTATGCCGCCCGCCTTTTAATCATGTCCACATATTAACGGTTAAAACAGAGAAACAGGTCACGTGAAATGCTTAAAAAAAATAATCTATACCACCTTAAAAGGCAGATTTTTAATTTAATAGTGATTCTAAAAAAGTTGAAAACATGCCCCATTTCCAAAAACATGCACTGTGACGTCATTATTGAAGAGATGCCAGGTGACACTAAAAACCACTGTTATGTTGTTAAACAAGTGAAATTATATTTAATTCCCAATAAATGAGAGCAATAAGTCATTTAATACTAAAAAAATAAAGCAAATTGATTTCTTTGCGGGGGGTCATCTTATTATAAAAAGCGAAGCCTTAACACACTTGAGATCGCGGCAACGACATGATATTCTGGATTTTTCCAATTGTCCCTTGTCACGCGTTTTGCATGTGACATTAGCGAATTGGCAAGGATTTGGATTTGAGTTTCATCTGAGGTTAACACCATCTTAGTGAGTATATGGATGTCAGCCGACCAGCTGATACTTCACAGCCTGCTACACCGTGCTGATGAGGCCCAACAAGGTCGAAACAGCTGTCCACGGTTGCAATTGTTGGCTCTCAGTTTGGACTCTATCATGTCGTTGCTCCGTTAAGCTTTTCACGAAGTATCAGCCTTGCATCATTTTTTGTAACAAAGATAGTATCAAGTTGTAGAGCAAGCTCTGGGCTATCTAATCAATGTAAATTTGTTCCATCAATTCCTCCCCCCCCCCCCCGGCCCCTCCCCGCCACCCCCTTCATGTGTGCCGCGGTTGGGGTATGAGTTAACTTTTACGTCCGAGGACGGTTGACTTGTGAAACCAATTGAAAGGCTCATAGAACGGCTAAAAAGGGTGTATTCAACGCCCAATATTTCGGCTAGACAGGGATAACTTTCTTCCAGGGCTACACTTAAGAAAGTAAATATGATAAAATTTTAAATGACACTTAAGGAAATACATGAAATGATTGGTTGACAAATATAGAGAAAAGTGAAACGTGTACTAAAGCGAAGACATAAAAAATGGATTAAATTTGGTGATGCCTGTTTAACCCAGAAAGTTCAAAGGTCTTGCCCTTGCAGACCAGGAATACTTCTCTTGTTATGACCAAGTTGTAGAGCAAGCTCTCGTGATGTATAACTAATTGTGGCTAATAAACTGGAACTGAAACTGAAACTGAGTTGACGTGACCGGGTCTGCAATAGCAGATGCATGACACTTACTTGTGATCGCTTTACATGTAAAATGTTCAGCTTTTTCTGTCATGCAATCTGCGTTCTGTTTTTCCAATGGTGAAATCCTGGCAGTCCCAACAACTAGCCTGAGACACAGCTTTTAACATTTGGGAACGGTTCGTCCTACCTTTGTGGCAATTGATGCAACGATTTGGAAAATAATCCTAATGTCAGTACGAACCTCTTACTAACCGAGCACGAGGGCTTTACTGGGTAATATTGGCCCGAGGTCCGTACAACAACGACCGAGGGCCAATATTCCCTAGTACGGCTCGAGCGAGCTAGGTTAGTAAGTAGTTTATTATATGGCACTCAGGCCATGCTTGTTTTGAATTTGCCAGCTTTCGAAAACAAAAAATACACAGCTTATGACCGTTTCCATGGAAACGGTTCGTATGGCGAAATCCTGACCAAAAAAGAACCAATCAGAACGCTCGGATTTACCTTGCCATATAATAAAATCATTTATTAATGCAGGCCTTCCCTTGCATACGGCTTTTACGCAGGAGATTTGAATTGACCAATCAGGATTCAGCAGGCGGGAAAAACTGTCCTCACGACAAAGTAAGTTGACAGGAAAGCATTGAAATCAAGCAACTTTTCTCATTAAAGATATTGCATTAAATATTCACGAAAGGGGATTTACAATTCCCAAAACCATATCACATTACTAAAAGCTTCAAGCTTTTAATTTGGCGCCAAGAATAGTACTTCGTCGATAGTTGCCATGTAAGATAATAGTTGTCTTATTCTGAACGAAATGTGCTGTTTGTCGTCAAATTAAACCCGGAATTCTCTACTTAATAATTAAAAGATGCCAAAGCAGCTTCATCATTGTCTTTATTTTAGCTAACAACGAAGAAAAAGGCTATTTTCGTACCGTTTCGGTAGGACAGCTAAGTTTTGACTGCCACACATACTGCGGGCTCAGCCGCCGTATGCAAGGTCAGCTGTTGGGTTATAATTTTGCTTTGTACCCCTAAATAAGTAGATATAAGATTACCTCTTTTTTGGGGACTTCACTCATTGCGATTAAAAAAAAAATTGTCTCGACAAATTGTATGCCCGCCATGATCCACTAACACTACCCCGCTCCGTCTTGAAAGTTTCGCTTGAGTGGAGTCATTTTACGTTTGATAGCTCAGTAATAGTACGATCATATTGACTTCAAGTGTTTTATTATCATGTTTATCACCGAAAATTTGCGTGCTTTTTCATTGTTAAGTACGATGCCAAAGACAAAGCGGAATTTTACTTATGTTTTAATTTTTTTCCCTTGTAAGAACCTGTTAAAAAATTATCCCTAGGTGCTGTAATCGATATGTTTGGGAAAAGAAAGCAATGGACATTTTCAGAAAGCAGAAAATCAGCATTGGACATGATGAATTACTAAAAAGCATTGTCCTAGACCTAGCTAGATAGAACTTATATCCCCAGAGCCACCTTTCTCTCGTACCAAGGCCCCGTTGCGTAAGAGGGACAGGTGACTCTGGTAACGAAACCTACCACATACAAGGGCCGGTAACGCGACGGAAACGGGTTCTTATCTCTTGCTAATTAATCCCCTAAAACACCCGCCTTTCATAACATGCTGATTTTTGCGGGGAACAAAAGAGAGAGAAACAAAAACAAACAAAATAAAACTGCAAGCAGCTTCCTGTAATTCGCTGACTAGAGGCGCTTTCCATTGAACTAAAAGTTCCGAAATTTTCCAACAGGGACAAGTGGTACGAAGATTTCCTGGAAAAGGTTCCAAAAATATCCGTGAATTGCTGAATTTTCAACTGGAACTGAAATATTAGGGAAACGTGTTAAAAGTCTTTTTTTTTTACCTCGGGAAGTTGTTCTCTATTTCGGAAATTATCCAAATTCGCAATTTTCTATTCAACGCTCGTTCTTTTGGCCGCCATCACAGCAAGTCGGACATCCGGCACAAAGATTACGGCAGGAAGTTGTCCATTTAGTAAACGCTCGATGCCACTTTTGTTACACTTCAATTTTTATAACAATCAACGAATTTTAATCTACTAAATTAGAGAAAACAAGAAAATTTGATAGCAACTACCCAGTATCGAACACGGAATCTCTGTTTCCCAACATTCCTCTTACATCACTCAGACTTCATTACCATGTTGATCCGCAAAATTCAATATTACAAAACGTGAATGTGAACTAAAATATTAATCATAGAATTGCACCACGCATTAAACAAAAGCTAAACGCGAATAAACTAGTGTGAGTATGGACAATTAAGCATTTGGCGAGTGCGTTATACTCCATCAACAACATGTAACCAGTTTCTACCTTGTCTAAGCCTGTACTAAAGCAGATGTGGCATTGTCCATTCTCAAAGGCTTGGTCACCAATGATGGCATCGAACGGAAATCATCTTCGCATTGAAGACTTCCTTTTCCTGCGTTCACACACACGTGTTCTAACAACCACAAGACATATCCCATAATTTGTTACAGGCAGCCAGTACGGGCAGCCCAGCAGACACTACAACCCCTCTTTTCCTTGGATTAAAGTACTAATTAAAAGTTTTAACATGACTGCAATGACTCTGTTCAGACGTTTGACCTGGAAAACTTTCAACAAGTTCACTGTTCATTGTCCCGTTTCTTGCTGTTCAAGTCTCAACAGATCTCATAATCATACAAAGTAAATCAAAGTGTTCCACTCCTAATATCGATAGAGTGCATAAGGTCCAATAGAGTTAATAATCGAGCAAAAGCAACTCTATGTCAGTAGAGTTCATAATCATTTAAATACCCTGGTACCCTCCTTTCCCCGGTTGGCCTCAGAAGTAATTCTGGAACCTCTGATTCGGCAGGTCCACCTGCGTGACACTGTCTCCTGTGCTTTGTTGGTCTAGTCCATCGCTTGCCTTCAGGTACTTCTTACCCTGTGACTTCGTTACCATATTTTTTGATGACCATGTGAGGTGCATCCTCAAAAGGGGTTCACAGCTTATTTTTCCTTCCTTTGTTTCACCAGCATATTGATTGTCAGGAGCTAGACTGTTCTCCTGCGCTCTGCTTCGTTGATCGGCATAGCCGGTTCTCCTGTGTTTCATTTCTGCATCTCTGTCTCGTGCTTCACTGTCAATGTATTCACGCTTTGTTAGCTCAGGGATCTCTGACCTTATCTCTCTCTTAAACAACAATTTGGCTGGAGAGACTCCAGTGCTACTATGAAGTGTGGTCTTGTAGGCTGTTAGGAACTTCCTCATCTCTACCTTTAAGTTCTTCTTTTCTGCTTGGGCAATCTTCAAGGCTTTGAGTAGACTTCTGTTTTGGCGTTCTATCTACCCGTTTGCTTGGGGCCACAAGGGCGTGGAGGTTCTGTGCTGTATGTCGTTTGTTTTCAAAAATGTTCCAAACTCTTCAGACGTGAATTGTGGTCCATTATCTGTTGTTAACGACTGCTGGAGACCATGTGTACAGAATATTCTCTCCAGGCTTCCTATAATGGTGGCAGATGTTACAGACTTGAGGATGTCTACTCCAAAGTAACGACTATAGTAGTCTACGACGACGAATACATACTCTCCCGAAGGTAGGGCCCCATCAAATCTGCTGCTACATCTTGCCAAGACTGACTGGGGAATTCAGTGTGTTTCAAGGATTCCAGTGGTGTGGGCAAACCAACTAGCCGGCAGCCATGGCAGCTCTTACATTTTGCCTAAATTTGTCTGTCATTCCAGCCCACGAGACTTTTCTTCCGAGTCTCTGTTTTGTCTTTGTCAACCCCTGATGCCCTTCGTGTGCCAGATCTACCCTTCTTTCGCGTAACTTTGCTGGGATAAGCAATCTTGTTCCTCTCAAGACTAGTTTTCCTAGAATGGAAAGTTCATTCTTAACGGCTTAATACTGTGGTGGGGCAGTCCCATTCTCCTGTTGTGATGCATTCTCTCAACTGTGAAATTTCTGGGTTGAGCAGTGACTCTTCTTCAACCTCCTGTACAGACGTGGCTGCTGGTGTCGACGTTTCCCGCACAAACCGAATACTCTTCTGTAACATCATTCGCGCATACCTCCTTTCCTTTTCCAAGACGTGGAAGTGGGTCAGCAATGTTTTGTTATCAGGTACATACTGCACTTTGAACCTGCAGGGTTGCAGTCTCAGGACCCAGCTTGCTATCCTTGCTGAATTGCTGGAATTAGTATAGTATATAACGTCAAGGGGCTTGTAGTCAGTCAGCAGGGTAAATTCCACTCCATATAGGTAAATGTAAAATCTCTCGCAACCCCGACAAGTCCAAGTGCTTCTTTCTCTGTCTGAGAGTAGCGTATGCTACTGCTCGTTCGCATCCGCCTTGAACTTGTGTAAGGACCGCTCCTAACCCCACAAGGCTAGCATCTGTGATAAGTTTGGTTTCCTCTGCATTGCTGTGAAAATAAGCCAGTATTTCTGCGCTTGCCGAGCTGTCTTTTAGAGCATTAAAAGCACCTTGTTGCTTTGTGCCCCACACAAAGGGAGTTTGCTTCCTTGTTAGCCTGTGAAGTGGTTCAGCAATGTTTGCTCAATTGGGGATACATACATACATACATACATGTACACATACATACATACTTTATTGCATAGCTTTCCCTTGGGAACTCTTCCGCCATACATGAATCTAAAATATTAAGATTACAAAATTGAGATAATAACTACGAATAAAAATATAGATTTAAGGAAAAAAAAAAAACAGCAGGCACTAAAGTTCACTTCGTACTTCCTCTGCATTTTGAGGCTCTCTTACATCAACGACTGCTTCTTCACGGGACTCTGTTGGCCCGATCCCTTGGTTGGACAGTAAATATCCCATGAAAGTCAGTTTTGACATGCTGAACGCACACGTGTCCCTGTTCAAGGTAAGCCCCTTCTCTTGAAGGTCGTCCTTAGCCTGACATCATATTCATTCACAGTACGACTGTGGATATTGATGTCGCCATGACAATAGTAAGCACCTTCAAACCCCTGTAATACTTGCTGGATAGCTTGTTGGTAAAGTTCTGGTGCAGAACTGATACCAAACATCAGGCGTTTGTACCTGAATCAAGGCTAACAAGGATAGCAAACTCCCTTTGTGTGGGGCACAAAGCAACAAGGTGCTTTTAATGCTCTAAAAGACAGCTCGGCAAGCGCAGAAATACTGGCTTATTTCACAGCAATGCAGAGGAAACCAAACTTATCACAGATGCTAGCCTTGTGGGGTTAGGAGCGGTCCTTAACACAAGTTCAAGGCGGATGCGAACGAGCAGTAGCATACGCTACTCTCAGACAGAGAAAGAAGCACTTGGACTTGTCGGGGTTGCGAGAGATTTTACATTTACCTATATGGAGTGGAATTTACCCTGCTGACTGACTACAAGCCCCTTGACGTTATATACTATACTAATTCCAGCAATTCAGCAAGGATAGCAAGCTGGGTCCTGAGACTGCAACCCTGCAGGTTCAAAGTGCAGTATGTACCTGATAACAAAACATTGCTGACCCACTTCCACGTCTTGGAAAAGGAAAGGGGGTGTATGCGCGAATGATGTTACAGAAAGAGTATTCGGTTTGTGCGGGAAACGTCGACACCAGCAGCCACGTCTGTACAGGAGGTTGAAGAAGAGTCACTGCTCAACCCAGAAATTTCACAGTTGAGGAGAATGCATCACAACAGGAGAATGGACTGCCCCACCACAGTATTAAGCCGTTAAGAATGAACTTTCCATTCTAGGAAAACTAGTCTTGAGAGGAACAAGATTGCTTATCCCAGCAAAGTTACGCGAAAGAAGGGTAGATCTGGCACACGAAGGCATCAGGGGTTGACAAAGACAAACAGAGACTCGGAAGAAAAGTCTCGTGGGCTGGAATGACAGACAAATTTAGGCAAAATGTAAGAGCTGCCATGGCTGCCGGCTAGTTGGTTTGCCCACACCACTGGAATCCTTGAAACACACTGAATTCCCCAGTCAGTCTTGGCAAGATGTAGCAGCAGATTTGATGGGCCCTACCTTCGGGAGAGTATGTATTCGTCGTCGTAGACTACTATAGTCGTTACTTTGGAGTAGACATCCTCAAGTCTGTAACATCTGCCACCATTATAGGAAGCCTGGAGAGAATATTCTGTACACATGGTCTCCAGCAGTCGTTAACAACAGATAATGGACCACATTCACGTCTGAAGAGTTTGGAACATTTTTGAAAACAAACGACATACAGCACAGAACCTCCACGCCCTTGTGGCCCCACAAACGGGTAGATAGAACGCCAAAACAGAAGTCTACTCAAAGCCTTGAAGATTGCCCAAGCAGAAAAGAAGAACTTAAAGGTAGAGATGAGGAAGTTCCTAACAGCCTACAAGACCACACTTCATAGTAGCACTGGAGTCTCTCCAGCCAAATTGTTGTTTAAGAGAGAGATAAGGTCAGAGATCCCTGAGCTAACAAAGCGTGAATACATTGACAGTGAAGCACGAGACAGAGATGCAGAAATGAAACACAGGAGAACCGGCTATGCCGATCAACGAAGCAGAGCGCAGGAGAACAGTCTAGCTCCTGACAATCAATATGCTGGTGAAACAAAGGAAGGAAAAATAAGCTGTGAACCCCTTTTGAGGATGCACCTCACATGGTCATCAATAAATATGGTAACGAAGTCACAGGGTAAGAAGTACCTGAAGGCAAGCGATGGACTAGACCAACAAAGCACAGGAGACAGTGTCACGCAGGTGGACCTGCCGAATCAGAGGTTCCAGAATTACTTCTGAGGCCAACCGTGGGAAAGGAGGGTACCAGGGTATTTAAATGATTATGAACTCTACTGACATAGAGTTGCTTTTGCTCGATTATTAACTCTATTGGACCTTATGCACTCTATCGATATTAGGAGTGGAACACTTTGAGTTACTTTGTATGATTATGAGATCTGTTGAGACTTGAACAGCAAGAAACGGGACAATGAACAGTGAACTTGTTGAAAGTTTTCCAGGTCAAACGTCTGAACAGAGTCATTGCAGTCATGTTAAAACTTTTTAATTAGTACTTTAATCCAAGGAAAAGAGGGGTTGTAGTGTCTGCTGGGCTGCCCGTACTGGCTGCCTGTAACAAATTATGGGATATGTCTTGTGGTTGTTAGAACACGTGTGTGTGTGAACGCAGAGGAAAAAGGGAAGTCTTTCAATGCGAAGATGATTTCCGTTCGATGCCATCATTGGTGACCAAGCCTTTGAGAATGGATAATGCCATATCTGCTTTAGTATAGGCTTCGACAAGGTAGAAACTGGTTATACGTTGTTGATGGAATATAACGCACTCGCCAAATGCTTAATTGTTCATACTCACACTAGTTTGCTCGCGTTTTGCTTTTGCTTAATGCGTGGTGCAATTCTATGATTAATTTTTTAAGTTCACTTTCACGTTTTGTAATATTGAATTTTGCGGATCAATATGGTAATGAAGTCTGGGTGGTGTAAGAGAAATGTTGGGAAACAGAGATTCCGTGTTCGATATTGGGTAGATGCTATCAAATTTTTTTGTTTTCTCTAATTTAGTAGATTAAAATTCGTTGATTGTTATAAAAAAATGAAGTGTAGCAAAAATTGCATCGACCGTTTACTAAATGGACAACTTCCTGCCGTAATCTTTGTGCAGGATGTCCGACTTGCTGTGATGGCGGCCAAAAGAACGAGCGTTGAATAGAAAATTGCGAATTTGGATAATTTCCGAAATAGAGAACAACTTCCTGAGGTAAAAAAAAAAAGACTTTTAAAACGTTTCCCTAATATTTCCGTTCCAGTTGAAAATTCAACAATTTACGGAAATTTTTGGAGCCTTTTCCAGGAAATCTTCGTACCACTTGTCCCTGTTTCGAAAATTTCGGAACTTTTAGTTCAATGGAAAGCGCCTCTAGTCAGCGAACTACAGGAAGCTGCTTGCAGTTTCATTTTGTTTATCTTTGTTTCTCTCTCTTTCGTTCCCCACAAAAATCAGCATGTTATGAAAGGCGGGTGTTTTAGGGGATAAATTAGCAAGAGATAAGAACCCGTTTCCGTCGCGTTACCGGCCATTGTGGTAGGTTTCGTTACCAGAGTCACCTGTCCCTCTTGCGCAACGGGGCCTTGGTACGAGAGAAAGATGGCTCTGGTGATATACGTTCTATCACGCTAGGTCTAGGTCAAGGCTTTTTAGTAATTCATCATGTCCAATGCTAATTTTCTTTCTGAAAATGTCCATTGTTTTCTTTTCCCAAACATATTGGTTACAGCACCTAGGGATAATTTTTTAACAGGTTCCTACAAGGGAAAAATTAAAACATAAGTAAAATTCCGCTTTGTCTTTGACATCGTACTCAATAATGAAAAACACGCAAATTTTCGGTGATAAACATGACAATAAAACACTTGAAGTCAATTTGATCGTACTATTACTGAGCTATCAAACGTAAAATGACTCCATTCAAGCGAAACTTTCAAGGCTGAGTGGGCTAGTGTTAGTGGATCATGGCGGGCATACAATTTGTCAAGACAATTTTTTTTTTTTTAATCGCAATGAGTGAAGTCGCCAAAAAAGAGGTAATCTTATAGTTACTTATTTAGGGGTACAAAGCGAAGTTATAACCCAACAGCTGAAGGCCTGCATTAATAAATGATTTTATTATATGGCAGGGTAAATCCGAGCGTTCTGATTGGTTCTGTTTTGGTCAGGATTTCGCCATACGGACCGTTTCCATGGAAACGGTCATAAGCTGTGTATTTTTTGTTTTCGAAAGCTGGCAAATTCAAAACAAGCATGGCCCGAGTGCCATATAACAAACTACTTACTAACCTAGCTCGCTCGACTCGTACTGGGGAATATTGGCTCCCGGTCGTTTTTGTAAGGACCTCGGGCCAATATTCCCCAGTGCAGCCCTCGCGCTCGGTTAGTAAGAGGTTAGTACTGACCTTAGGATTATTTTCCAAATCGTTGCATCAATTGCCACAAAGATAGGACGAGCCGTTCCCAAATGTTAGAAGCTGTGTCTCAGGCTAGTTGTTGGGACCGCCAGGATTTCAACATTGGAAAAACAGAACGCAGATTGCATGACAGAAAAAACTGAACATTTTACATGTAAAGCGATCACGAGTAGGTGTCATGCATCTGCTATTACAGACCCGGTCACGTCAACTGGTCATAACAGGAGAAGTATTCCTGATCTGCAAGGACAAGACCCTTGAACTCTGTGGGTTAAACAGAAATCACCAAATTTAATCCATTTTTTTTATGTCTTCGCTTTAGTACACGTTTCACTTTTCTCTATTTTTGTCAACCAATCATGTCATGTATTTCCTTAACATGCTTAAGTATCATTTAAAATTTTATCATATTTACTTTCTTAAGTGTAACCCTGGAAGAAAGTTATCCCTGTCTAACCGACATATTGGGCGCTTAATACACCCTTTTTAGCCGTCCTATCAGCCTTTCAATTGGTTTCATAAGTCAACCGTCCTCGGACGTAAAAGTTAACTCATACCCCAACCGCGGCACACATGAAGGGGGTGGCGATTGGGGGGTGGGGGAGGAATTGATGGAACAAATTTACATTGATTAGATAGCCCAGAGCTTGCTCTACAACTTGATACTATCTTTGTTACAAACAATGATGCAAGGCTGATACTTCGTGAAAAGCTTAACGGAGCAACCACATGATAGAGTCCAAACTGAGAGCCAACAATTTGAACCGTGGACAGCTGTTTCGACCTTGTTGGGTCTCACCAGCACGGTGTAGCAGGCTATGAAGTATCAGCTGGTCGACTGACATCCATATACTAACTAAGATGGTGATGACCTAAGATGAAACTCAAATCCAAATCCTTGCCAATTGGCTAATGTCACATGCAAAACGCGTGACAAGGGACAATTGGAAAAATCCAGAATATCATGTCGTTGCCGCGATCTCAAGTGTGTTAAGGCTTGGTTTTTGATAATAAGATGACCCCCTGCAAAGAAATCAATTTGCTTTAATTTTTTTAGTATTAAATGACTTGTTACTCTCATTTATTGGGAATTAAATAGAGATTCACTTGTTGAACAACATGACAGTGGTTTCTAGTGTCACGTGACATCTCTTCAATAACGACGTCACAATGCATGTTTTTGGAAATGGGGCATGTTTGCACGGAGAATTCCCAAAATGTTTTTGATTCAACTTTTTTAGAATCACTATTAAATTAAAAATCTGTCTTTTAAGGTGGTATAGGTTATTTTTTTAAGCATGTCACGTGACCTGGTTCTCTGTATTAACCGTTAACAGGTGGACATGATTAAAATGCGTGCGGCATAAAATAGCACTCGACAGAAGTAAAACAGCAAAGAACTAAAAGCAATTGCGAAAGATGTCTTTCAGTACCCCGTTTTCGATCAAAGATTTGAATTGTTTTTAGCCGTTAAAGCGTCACGTGCCCAAAATTTAAGATTAAAAAGCCCGTCAAATGAGCAAGCATGCGGATATAAAACTGCTTGCCAAGTTTCATAACGATTGGATACACCGATCCCCTTAAGGTGGCTGAACACAGTTTTTGATACCTCTGTTTCAATGACATTTTTCTCTAAAACCCTTGATCCTTTGGTCACCAAAAATGGCAGCAAGCAAGTTAACAACACAAACTTCAATTTTTTGATAATTAAGCTGACGTATGTACCGTTGCCATGGCAACATGATCAAATATAAACAGGTGTTTAAAATCGGTTTTGTTTATTTGCAGAAAATCTAGTCATTACATTTTCTTTATAATTTGCATGCAACAAGCTTGTAACGATACTCGCAAGTTAACGCTATTTTGATAATAATTTAACAAACAGATCTTTAATTATCCCTCTTTAAAGGTTCACTGGCATATCTTGAATTTCCTTTGTTAAAGTTCAATTTTTTTTCAATCCTCCAGTTACTTATTTCCTAAAGTATTTTCGTGCCAAATTTCGTGAAATTCTAATGAGTGGTTCTCGAAAAATAAGCGCCTCCGAGAAGTCAATTTTTCACTCAATCGCACTTTTTTCGACTTACTACGCATGCGCTGCATTTAACCGGGTTCTTTTAGCAACAAAGAAATAGCAGAGCTGAGTTCTTTGCATCGTTACCTTTCTAACATACCTTTGTAATAAAAGAGTAAAACCTTCAATACAATACATTGTGTTCATTTGTCAAGAAAAAAATAGTACAGATAGCGCAAACATTGAGCAAATAAAATGATCGCTCTATTTATGCCATGTTTGTTTTTATGCAATACTTGTGCGCGCGCTGAATCACGTTAGCAAGAGCGCGCGCCAAAACTGTGTTCAGCCACCTTAAAACAAAAATATACATGTTAATTACCTAGGTCAAGCCTTAACACACTTGAGATAAGGTAACTGCGCACAGACACAAACTGTCCCGCAGGAAAAGCATGGCCAAACCATGTTAAAAATGAGCAGCATGTCGGATCTGAAAAGACCTACTACCCCCAAAAAAATACTAGACAGTGAAACATGATGATGCAAAGGCCCGCAAACGAAGATGCTGCCTGTGAACGCAGGATCTGTAAATTAAACGATCTGATCAGCCAAAAATAGAAAGTAACAAACAAATCTTTGTTAGTTATGACGTCATATCACCTCAGATGACGTGAATTCGCCCACCATCTTGGCCTGTGTTTCGCTTTTTTCTTAGCAAGTCAAAAAATAGCGGAACTCAATACAAAATCAAGCCAAAATGCAGTTTGTTAATACCATGATTGTGGCATTAACCGATAAAGAGTGGTTATAATGACCCATCTGGAAACTATTTTCAGCCACCTTAAACTTCGGCGCGTGGAAGGGCTAAATGTTTACTTGCTTCTGGCAAGTACGAAAAAAGGAAGCTTTTTGTAGTGACCTTCTCCTTGAAGACTTAGTTGTTACTTCTATTCTCAGTAATCACTTCTGAGAATGTCGAAACATTCGAAAGCTGAAGAAAGGAGACAAAGCTTTTTCCCAACAATGCGTTTTATTGTCATGTTTATCACCACGTTCGAAAGTTTCATTCTTGGGCTGCACTGAAATTGGTTCTCCCATTTAGTCTTCTGTTATATTTGGTTTAGGAACTGCTGGAGATAAGCTGAAGTATCACAATGGCCGTAGATTCTCTACGAAAGATCAGGATAACGACGGATCTTCAGTTAACTGCGCTGCACAACAGGATTTACTAGGAGCCTGGTGGTATGGTGACTGTAAACATAGCAACTTGAATGGTGTTTATAAGAACGGAGCTGTCAATGGAACTGTGGTATGGGGCGCCGTTCGCCCCATTAAGAGGGCTGAAATGAAGTTCAGACCGATAGATTTTTAGAATCGGTGCTTGCCCCGATCTCTTCTACTTCCTAATGCACTTTTTAACTCAAGATCTAATAATTAACACAAGTACATATAGGTGGTACCAGCCTGTCGAGATTTAGGTTCAACTATGTTATGTACAAAGAAATAACAATATTGCAAGTTGTGAGTTTGAAAAACATTCTAAGCTGACCTTTAAAAGGACCGTCGGCCGTGTTTACCAGGAAATAAGGCTAACACATCTGTTAGAAAGAGGGAGGAGGTACTCAACATAGTTTAATACCCATTTTATGTAACATTTTTGATATAAAGGTAAACCTTCCATACGTACCTTTCACAAATTAAGGTGATTCCCGAGTTTTGCATTGCGCATTCCTACTGTGCACGATTTTTGCGTCATCAGCGCACGCACTTGAGCCTGCGCGCGCACAAAACATAAGAATTTTCTCTCAAACTAAGCTCGAAAGCGAGATAAAAGCTCCTTTTCTCTTAAACAAGCACGGTGACCCCCACTTTTTATTTTATAAATCCAATTAGAACAGTATCCGAAATAACTGAGAAAAAATTTGGCAGAAATCTATGGCTACTGTTTTGGCAAATGAAATAAATGCTACAGATAGAGACGTAACGGGCCCAACAGAGCAAGTCCAAGTTATGCTTCCTTTAAAGGATAAAAACATCAATTAATAACGCAGCGTATTTGAAGCCATTTTTTCTGGGACGTAGATGAATAGGTAATGAAAGAAA
>JAHPZR010017476.1:27500-43952 GCA_019787425.1 Platygyra sinensis
CATTTATTTCATTTGCCAAAACAGTAGCCATAGATTTCTGCCAAATTTTTTCTCAGTTATTTCGGATACTGTTCTAATTGGATTTATAAAATAAAAAGTGGGGGTCACCGTGCTTGTTTAAGAGAAAAGGAGCTTTTATCTCGCTTTCGAGCTTAGTTTGAGAGAAAATTCTTATGTTTTGTGCGCGCGCAGGCTCAAGTGCGTGCGCTGATGACGCAAAAATCGTGCACAGTAGGAATGCGCAATGCAAAACTCGGGAATCACCTTAATTTGTGAAAGGTACGTATGGAAGGTTTACCTTTATATCAAAAATGTTACATAAAATGGGTATTAAACTATGTTGAGTACCTCCTCCCTCTTTCTAACAGATGTGTTAGCCTTATTTCCTGGTAAACACGGCCGACGGTCCTTTTAAAGGTCAGCTTAGAATGTTTTTTCAAACTCACAACTTGCAATATTGTTATTTCTTTGTACATAACATAGTTGAACCTAAATCTCGACAGGCTGGTACCACCTATATGTACTTGTGTTAATTATTAGATCTTGAGTTAAAAAGTGCATTAGGAAGTAGAAGAGATCGGGGCAAGCACCGATTCTAAAAATCTATCGGTCTGAACTTCATTTCAGCCCTCTTAATGGGGCGAACGGCGCCCCATACCACAGTTCCATTGACAGCTCCGTTCTTATAAACACCATTCAAGTTGCTATGTTTACAGTCACCATACCACCAGGCTCCTAGTAAATCCTGTTGTGCAGCGCAGTTAACTGAAGATCCGTCGTTATCCTGATCTTTCGTAGAGAATCTACGGCCATTGTGATACTTCAGCTTATCTCCAGCAGTTCCTAAACCAAATATAACAGAAGACTAAATGGGAGAACCAATTTCAGTGCAGCCCAAGAATGAAACTTTCGAACGTGGTGATAAACATGACAATAAAACGCATTGTTGGGAAAAAGCTTTGTCTCCTTTCTTCAGCTTTCGAATGTTTCGACATTCTCAGAAGTGATTACTGAGAATAGAAGTAACAACTAAGTCTTCAAGGAGAAGGTCACTACAAAAAGCTTCCTTTTTTCGTACTTGCCAGAAGCAAGTAAACATTTAGCCCTTCCACGCGCCGAAGTTTAAGGTGGCTGAAAATAGTTTCCAGATGGGTCATTATAACCACTCTTTATCGGTTAATGCCACAATCATGGTATTAACAAACTGCATTTTGGCTTGATTTTGTATTGAGTTCCGCTATTTTTTGACTTGCTAAGAAAAAAGCGAAACACAGGCCAAGATGGTGGGCGAATTCACGTCATCTGAGGTGATATGACGTCATAACTAACAAAGATTTGTTTGTTACTTTCTATTTTTGGCTGATCAGATCGTTTAATTTACAGATCCTGCGTTCACAGGCAGCATCTTCGTTTGCGGGCCTTTGCATCATCATGTTTCACTGTCTAGTATTTTTTTGGGGGTAGTAGGTCTTTTCAGATCCGACATGCTGCTCATTTTTAACATGGTTTGGCCATGCTTTTCCTGCGGGACAGTTTGTGTCTGTGCGCAGTTACCTTATCTCAAGTGTGTTAAGGCTTGACCTAGGTAATTAACATGTATATTTTTGTTTTAAGGTGGCTGAACACAGTTTTGGCGCGCGCTCTTGCTAACGTGATTCAGCGCGCGCACAAGTATTGCATAAAAACAAACATGGCATAAATAGAGCGATCATTTTATTTGCTCAATGTTTGCGCTATCTGTACTATTTTTTTCTTGACAAATGAACACAATGTATTGTATTGAAGGTTTTACTCTTTTATTACAAAGGTATGTTAGAAAGGTAACGATGCAAAGAACTCAGCTCTGCTATTTCTTTGTTGCTAAAAGAACCCGGTTAAATGCAGCGCATGCGTAGTAAGTCGAAAAAAGTGCGATTGAGTGAAAAATTGACTTCTCGGAGGCGCTTATTTTTCGAGAACCACTCATTAGAATTTCACGAAATTTGGCACGAAAATACTTTAGGAAATAAGTAACTGGAGGATTGAAAAAAAATTGAACTTTAACAAAGGAAATTCAAGATATGCCAGTGAACCTTTAAAGAGGGATAATTAAAGATCTGTTTGTTAAATTATTATCAAAATAGCGTTAACTTGCGAGTATCGTTACAAGCTTGTTGCATGCAAATTATAAAGAAAATGTAATGACTAGATTTTCTGCAAATAAACAAAACCGATTTTAAACACCTGTTTATATTTGATCATGTTGCCATGGCAACGGTACATACGTCAGCTTAATTATCAAAAAATTGAAGTTTGTGTTGTTAACTTGCTTGCTGCCATTTTTGGTGACCAAAGGATCAAGGGTTTTAGAGAAAAATGTCATTGAAACAGAGGTATCAAAAACTGTGTTCAGCCACCTTAAGGGGATCGGTGTATCCAATCGTTATGAAACTTGGCAAGCAGTTTTATATCCGCATGCTTGCTCATTTGACGGGCTTTTTAATCTTAAATTTTGGGCACGTGACGCTTTAACGGCTAAAAACAATTCAAATCTTTGATCGAAAACGGGGTACTGAAAGACATCTTTCGCAATTGCTTTTAGTTCTTTGCTGTTTTACTTCTGTCGAGTGCTATTTTATGCCGCACGCATTTTAATCATGTCCACCTGTTAACGGTTAATACAGAGAACCAGGTCACGTGACATGCTTAAAAAAATAACCTATACCACCTTAAAAGACAGATTTTTAATTTAATAGTGATTCTAAAAAGTTGAATCAAAAACATTTTGGGAATTCTCCGTGCAAACATGCCCCATTTCCAAAAACATGCATTGTGACGTCGTTATTGAAGAGATGTCACGTGACACTAGAAACCACTGTCATGTTGTTCAACAAGTGAATCTCTATTTAATTCCCAATAAATGAGAGTAACAAGTCATTTAATACTAAAAAAATTAAAGCAAATTGATTTCTTTGCAGGGGGTCATCTTATTATCAAAAACCAAGCCTTAACACACTTGAGATCGCGGCAACGACATGATATTCTGGATTTTTCCAATTGTCCCTTGTCACGCGTTTTGCATGTGACATTAGCCAATTGGCAAGGATTTGGATTTGAGTTTCATCTTAGGTCATCACCATCTTAGTTAGTATATGGATGTCAGTCGACCAGCTGATACTTCATAGCCTGCTACACCGTGCTGGTGAGACCCAACAAGGTCGAAACAGCTGTCCACGGTTCAAATTGTTGGCTCTCAGTTTGGACTCTATCATGTGGTTGCTCCGTTAAGCTTTTCACGAAGTATCAGCCTTGCATCATTGTTTGTAACAAAGATAGTATCAAGTTGTAGAGCAAGCTCTGGGCTATCTAATCAATGTAAATTTGTTCCATCAATTCCTCCCCCACCCCCCAATCGCCACCCCCTTCATGTGTGCCGCGGTTGGGGTATGAGTTAACTTTTACGTCCGAGGACGGTTGACTTATGAAACCAATTGAAAGGCTGATAGGACGGCTAAAAAGGGTGTATTAAGCGCCCAATATGTCGGTTAGACAGGGATAACTTTCTTCCAGGGTTACACTTAAGAAAGTAAATATGATAAAATTTTAAATGATACTTAAGCATGTTAAGGAAATACATGACATGATTGGTTGACAAAAATAGAGAAAAGTGAAACGTGTACTAAAGCGAAGACATAAAAAAAATGGATTAAATTTGGTGATTTCTGTTTAACCCACAGAGTTCAAGGGTCTTGTCCTTGCAGATCAGGAATACTTCTCCTGTTATGACCAGTTGACGTGACCGGGTCTGTAATAGCAGATGCATGACACCTACTCGTGATCGCTTTACATGTAAAATGTTCAGTTTTTTCTGTCATGCAATCTGCGTTCTGTTTTTCCAATGTTGAAATCCTGGCGGTCCCAACAACTAGCCTGAGACACAGCTTCTAACATTTGGGAACGGCTCGTCCTATCTTTGTGGCAATTGATGCAACGATTTGGAAAATAATCCTAAGGTCAGTACTAACCTCTTACTAACCGAGCGCGAGGGCTGCACTGGGGAATATTGGCCCGAGGTCCTTACAAAAACGACCGGGAGCCAATATTCCCCAGTACGAGTCGAGCGAGCTAGGTTAGTAAGTAGTTTGTTATATGGCACTCGGGCCATGCTTGTTTTGAATTTGCCAGCTTTCGAAAACAAAAAATACACAGCTTATGACCGTTTCCATGGAAACGGTCCGTATGGCGAAATCCTGACCAAAACAGAACCAATCAGAACGCTCGGATTTACCCTGCCATATAATAAAATCATTTATTAATGCAGGCCTTCAGCTGTTGGGTTATAACTTCGCTTTGTACCCCTAAATAAGTAACTATAAGATTACCTCTTTTTTGGCGACTTCACTCATTGCGATTAAAAAAAAAAAAATTGTCTTGACAAATTGTATGCCCGCCATGATCCACTAACACTAGCCCACTCAGCCTTGAAAGTTTCGCTTGAATGGAGTCATTTTACGTTTGATAGCTCAGTAATAGTACGATCAAATTGACTTCAAGTGTTTTATTGTCATGTTTATCACCGAAAATTTGCGTGTTTTTCATTATTGAGTACGATGTCAAAGACAAAGCGGAATTTTACTTATGTTTTAATTTTTCCCTTGTAGGAACCTGTTAAAAAATTATCCCTAGGTGCTGTAACCAATATGTTTGGGAAAAGAAAACAATGGACATTTTCAGAAAGAAAATTAGCATTGGACATGATGAATTACTAAAAAGCCTTGACCTAGACCTAGCGTGATAGAACGTATATCACCAGAGCCATCTTTCTCTCGTACCAAGGCCCCGTTGCGCAAGAGGGACAGGTGACTCTGGTAACGAAACCTACCACAATGGCCGGTAACGCGACGGAAACGGGTTCTTATCTCTTGCTAATTTATCCCCTAAAACACCCGCCTTTCATAACATGCTGATTTTTGTGGGGAACGAAAGAGAGAGAAACAAAGATAAACAAAATGAAACTGCAAGCAGCTTCCTGTAGTTCGCTGACTAGAGGCGCTTTCCATTGAACTAAAAGTTCCGAAATTTTCGAAACAGGGACAAGTGGTACGAAGATTTCCTGGAAAAGGCTCCAAAAATTTCCGTAAATTGTTGAATTTTCAACTGGAACGGAAATATTAGGGAAACGTTTTAAAAGTCTTTTTTTTTTTTACCTCAGGAAGTTGTTCTCTATTTCGGAAATTATCCAAATTCGCAATTTTCTATTCAACGCTCGTTCTTTTGGCCGCCATCACAGCAAGTCGGACATCCTGCACAAAGATTACGGCAGGAAGTTGTCCATTTAGTAAACGGTCGATGCAATTTTTGCTACACTTCATTTTTTTATAACAATCAACGAATTTTAATCTACTAAATTAGAGAAAACAAAAAAATTTGATAGCATCTACCCAATATCGAACACGGAATCTCTGTTTCCCAACATTTCTCTTACACCACCCAGACTTCATTACCATATTGATCCGCAAAATTCAATATTACAAAACGTGAAAGTGAACTTAAAAAATTAATCATAGAATTGCACCACGCATTAAGCAAAAGCAAAACGCGAGCAAACTAGTGTGAGTATGAACAATTAAGCATTTGGCGAGTGCGTTATATTCCATCAACAACGTATAACCAGTTTCTACCTTGTCGAAGCCTATACTAAAGCAGATATGGCATTATCCATTCTCAAAGGCTTGGTCACCAATGATGGCATCGAACGGAAATCATCTACGGCGATTCGTATTCAAAAAAGGATAGATATTTTACTTTAGAAACTCGGCACTTGTCTCTCTATAACTACTAGCTCTAATACTCTTTTATTCGCATTGAAGGCTTCCTTTTCCCGAGTTCACACACACGTGTTCTAACAACAACAAGACATATCCCATAATTTGTTACAAGCAGCCAGTAGGGGCAGCCCAGCAGACACTAGTACAACCCCTCTTTTCCTTGGATTAAAGTACTAATTAACTGGTTAAAAATTTTAACATGACTGGAATGACTCTGTTTAGACGTTTGACCTGGTAACCTTTCAACAAGTTCACTGTTGATTGCCCCGTTTCTTGCTGTTCAAGTTTCAACAGATCTCATAATCATACTAAGTAACTCAAAGTGTTCCACTCCTAATATCGATAGAGTGCATAAGGTCCAATAGAGTTAATAATCGAGCAAAAGCAACTCTATGTCTTCTTCTAATGTCAGTAGAGTTCATAATCATTTAAATACTCTGGTACCCTCCTTTCCCTAGCTATATAGTTGGCCTCAGGGGTAATTCTGGAACCTCTTATTCGGCAGGTCCAACTGTGACACTGTCTCCTGTGCTTTGTTGGTCTGGTCCATCGCTTGCCTTCAGGTACTTCTTAACCTCAGTTACATTTCTCTTATAGCTAACTCCTTTAGGTGATGCAACTGTGAGTTCGTTACCATATTTATTGATGACCTTGTAAGGTGCATCCTCAAAAGTGGTTGACAGCTTATTTTTCCTTCCTTTGTTTCACCAGCACTTGATCGCCAGGAGCTCGACTGTTCTCCTGCGCTCCCCTTCGTTGATCGGCATAGTCGGCTCTCCTCTGTTTCATTTCTGCATCTCTGTCTCGTGCTTCACTTTCAATGTATTCACAATTTGTTAGCTCAGGGATCTTTGACCTTATCTCTCTGTTAAATAACAATTTGGCTAGAGAGACCCCAGTGCTACTATGAAGTGTGGTCTTGTAGGCTGTTAGGAACTTCCTCATCTCTACCTTTAAATTCTTCTTTTCTGCTTGGGCAATCTTCAAGGCTTTGAGTAGACTTCTGTTTTGGCGTTCTATCTACCCACAAGGGCGTGGAGGTTCTGTGCTGTATGTCGTTTGTTTTCAAAAATGTTCCAAACTCTTCAGACATGAATTGTGGTCCATTATCTGTTTTTAACGACTGCGGGAGACCGTGTGTACAGAATATTCTCTCCAGACTTCCTATAATGGTGGCAGATGTTACAGACTTGAGGATGTCTGCTCCAAAGTAACGACTATGGTAGTCTACGACGACGAATACATACTCTCCCGAAGGTAGGGCCCCATCAAATCTGCTGCTACATCTTGCCAAGACTGACTGGGGAACCGAGTCAGTGTGTTTCAAGGGTTCCGGTGGTGTGGGCAAACCAACCAACTGGCAGCCATGGCAGCTCTTGCATTTTGCCTAAATTTGCCTGTCAATTCCAGCCCACGAGACCTTTCTTCGGAGTCCCTGTTTTGTCTTTGTCAACCCCTGTTGCCCTTCGTTTGCCAGATCTACCACTCTGTCGCGTAACTTTGCTGGGATAAGCAATCTTGTTCCGCTCAGGACTAGCTTTCATAGAATGGAAAGTTTATTCTTAACGGCTTTATACTGTGGTGGGGCAGTCCCATTCTCCTGTTGTGATGCATTCTCTCAACTGTGAAATTTCTGGGTTGAGCCGTGACTCTTCTTCAACCTCCTGTACAGACATGGCTGCTGGTGCCGACGTTTCCGCCACAAACCGGATACTGTTCTGCAACATCATTCACGCATACCCCCTTTCCTTTTCCGAGACGTGGAAGTGGGTCAGCAATGTTTTGTTTACCAGGTACATACTGCACCTTGAACCTGTATGGTTGCAGTCTCAGGCCCCAGCGTGCTATCCTTGCTGAATTGCGGAAATTAGGTAAAGGTAAAGTCTGCAAACGAGCCAAGTGGCCCATCAGGCCGGAGCTTATCCCGGTTTCCTTAGCATGAAGCGACTGGGAGTATTTCTACTCCCCCCTGGATGGGATGCTAGTCCATCGCAGGGGGAATTAGTAGAGTATATAACCTCAAGGGGCTTGTGGTCAGTCAGTAGGGTAAATTCCACTCCATATAGGTACATGTAAAATCTCTCGCAACCCCTGATAAGTCCAAGTGCTTCTTTCTCTTTCTGAAAGTAGCGTATGCTACTACTCGTTCACATCCTCCTTGAACTTGTGTAAGGACCGCTCCTAACCCCACAGGGCTAGCATCTGTGATAAGTTTGGTTTCTTCTGCATTGCTGTCAAAATAAGCCAATATTTCTGCATTTGCCGAGCTGTCTTTTAGAGCATTAAAAGCACCTTGTTGCTCTGTGCCCCACACAAAGGTGTTTGCGTACTCGGAGTCGTGTTCTGGAACCGGTCATGGGTCGGTCAGGGTGTCGAAAATATCCTGTATGTCTTGCCCGGCTCAGTGAAGGAGTAGTGCCTTTCTCTGGGAATCCTTTTTGACGCTTGTAGCTTCAAGAAAGAACTCGAAGGAACGTTTCCAACGCAGCCATCTTGGACCAACGCTAGCTGGATTGCCTTCGCAGTCAAACGGACTAATGTTTCCAATTTCGATGTTTACCGCCATTTTCGGTACTTTTCCTCTAGGAGACTATTGACGATTGGTTTTCATCCTCGTCGCCAGTTGTAATACTCTTTTATTCGCATTGAAGACTTCCTTTTCCCGCGTTCACACACACGTGTTCTACCAACAACAAGACCTATCCCATAATTTGTTACAGGTAGCAACAGGCAGCACAGCAGACACTACACTAAGCTGACCAATAAATGTAGGAAGATTTATAACGCTTGCTAAGCCATTGCAGCAAGCTACCTGAGAGGCCTCTAACGAGTTCCTTGACAGGACAAGACATGCAAGGCATGTAAGGCTTGCCATTATAAAATTCCCACACTTTTTTCGAGTTGTTGTATAGCATATTACAGAATTGGGAAACCTTAATATGAGATATAAGGCCACACTGTGACCATCATTTTGATGCTAGTGGGACTTCAATGCAAATACGATGTTTGAGTAGTTAGCTGCTAGGCATCTGAAGAGTCCCTTGGCAGGGTCGAAAAATACGTATGTAAGGCTTGCCATTGTAACATTCTCACACTTATTTTAAGCCATTGTACCACTCTTTAAAGCCGTTGTTTCGCTTCCCCTGTGCTTTGTATAAGGTCCCTGCTGTCGTGGTCTATAAAAAAAATCACTACAGCAACTTATTAGTCTTCTGTTTGCTTCTATAGTTGCGTATTAAACCTCAAGGTTGTTGAAAAAAAGCGCAAAAGCGCAGCTTATCGTTCTCCGCTCTTGTTCACACTGAGCCATTCGTCCCAAGAAATTTCCGGAAATTGAAATCGGAATCTTTGTTCGAATGGAAAGCGCCCTGGACTTCACGCAACATTTGAGTTTACCTTGGTGTAAAACCCTGTGAAGTTTTTCTTTGCTTTTTGGCTATTGTTAGGGTTAGGGTCAAGTATGTTGCTTCTTTGTTTTCTTTGTTTTTACTTCACTGGTGAGCGTTACAATTCAAGTTCCGGCTTACACCGAGGATGAGCCAAACTTTTAGTCTAAACTAAAATTTTGTTCTTGCTCTACAAAGGTCGTGCCAACTTATATTAAAATTTATCAATTGATGTCAAGGTAACGAGCTCAAACCTTTATAATTTCCAACTACCAGATGGTATTTCTCTGCCTCACTCCCCACTTTAAACAAATCATATTCAGCGTAATAGGTTTTTTCCATCAAAGTCTTCCAGATCAACACGAAGCTCAGTTGTAACTTTCGTTGCTAGTCAGACGGTCTGTCTTGTCACAGCCGAGCCAAAATTCACCAGTCAGAGATCCAAAGCCACGTTTGTACTCGACGCAGCCACGGTAGAAATCCACCGAGCCGTCCAACCTCTTCTGGAACACTAGCCACCCCTCCGGCTATCGTTTGGTCACAGAACACATTGATGACTTCTGAATCATCTGGGCGGATCGTATAAACACCGTTTTTCCTTTTCCAGATTTGTAGAGGGCAGCACAATTTGTGAAAGCTGTGGAGGCATATCGTCCAGGTTTGACATCTGACGGTTGTTATTTGAAAAAAGCGCTTTATTTGGAATTGGAACATTACGCCGTTTTGGATCCCCGAAGAAACAAAAGTTGCTCTTAAATTTGCGCTGTGTGTACACCGAGTGCGCGAAAAGCAAGGGGATAATTAATATTAATGAGATTGTACTGGGTCATTGTCTTATCTTACACTATACATACTGTATATCAAAGGAGGGTGACTGAGATCGATGTCAGAATCAAAACACTACTTCTCGTGAATTTGTTTAAGAGATGAACCTAGTTGAACTTTAATGAGCTTCGTTGAAAGTTAAATTCGAAACGAGAAATAAAATGTAAAAAAAAGGTAAAGAGCATCAGAAAACACAGATTGGAGCAGGAATGAGGTTGAATTCGACCAATTTAGCACAATAGTTATCGCGTAAAAACAGTTATATAACTGACTCTAAAAAGCAGGTACACTAACTTAGAGGAAACGCCTGATAATTAACAGATTTCAACAACTACCGCCTTACAAACGACTTATCGACGGCATAAACAAAACCGAGAGACTGACAAACAGATCGACTTAATTGAAATACCAATACACGGATCGAAACGAGCAATGACTGATAACAAACTTAACACGAATCTTTTAACCAGTACCATCATGGCTAAACTAACGAATCACTAAAAGTTACTCTTCACTTGACTCTGAATTCCCTCAAGTTGTAGAAAAGTCAGTCACCAACAACAGTTCTTCTCAGAACCACCCTCACCTGGGCGATCACACATTACGAATAATTAGGAAGTATAAGGAAACCACGACGGTAAAGGCAACGGGAACGTCGCTAAATAAAAGGTTTAATGAGCAGAACAGTGGTTGTGCATGTGCGTTATAACTCCTCGCACATTTCTTTGCCATCCTCTGCGAGTCAACAAAGTGAAATGACCAATTTTGGTTGTCAGAAGAACGTGAATTAAACGACGGCTATTTTTTTTTTAATTCTAGTTAGGATTTATTGCGGCGTCTCAGATTCAGTTTCGCGATAGCTTTGACAGTGAAAAAAACATGGCACATGACATAAGAGTATCCCGAGATTCGCAGGTAAAATGCAATTTCTTTTTCTTAATCGACGTTTTCTTTTGCGTTGCCTCAGTAGCTTCTTAAACTTCCTATTATTGCCGTTTTACTCATACCGTCTCTTTTAACTATACCTTACGAAAAGCAGAACTACACAATATAAGTACCTTGCTCGCAGTATTCGCCTTGAAATCCAGGATCACACAAGCATCTATATCCCTTGTCTGTAAACCCTGACTGACAAATGGCATTATGACTGCACGGCGAATTCCTTCCACAGAAGTTCTTGAATAGAAGAAAACGAGTAACAAACGGACAAAAACTTGCACCGAGATCAGTATTTACATTGCGTTGGAAACCTCTGTGCGACTGTTTTAAATATCTCATCAGAATATATCATTTCTAGCAACTCAAAATGTCGAAAAGAAATTTTAAAGTTCATATGAGACACTTGATTTCTGCATTGCAAATTGAAACTAATGACGACATTTTCTCTGAACTTTGAAATTTGCTTTCTCGAGTTCCCATGGTTAATTATTTTTGGTGATATTTCAGGAAACTATTTATATCCTTAGCGTTTAGAAAATGCAAAAAAATGACTATTATGGTTTGAGTTTTTTTGGTGCAAGGTTTTTGTCCATTTAAAACTTTGCAATTGCTCGATTCCCTATCACATTTCGTTCTAAAGTGTGGTAGTTTTTTGTACTTTTCCCTCTTATACTCTGTACTCTGACTTAGAGGGTGAGGATGTCAAAAGCACTTTTCCCGACCCTCTCTTCCTGGCTGCAGAAAGCCTGTTGTTCGAAAGGTGGATATCAATATCCACCGGATAAATCACTATCCGCAGCAGATAGCGTGGCTTGTTTTGTTAACAAGTATTCACTGAAAAGCGATTTATCCAATGGATAGTGTTATCCAGCCTTTGAATAACTGGGGCCAAGTCTCAGTAGCATTTACAGAAATTTTGTGGTCACCCCTCGTGATATTAAAATTAAAGAAAACAGTTTTTGATGTCATGATTACCTTCGCACCCCGATAATAGAAAACAGGGCTATTGACCAGGTCTACGTCATGGTCCAGATGAGTGGAATTATTAAGCTCGCACGCATGTGTTCCATTTTCGTTATTTTTAACATTAAAACTGACACAGTTGTCATCCAGGTAGCAAAGATGTTCACAGTCATCCAGGCTCTTGACGAGTAGTGTTTTTTATCGTGTGGTTCATTCAGCGTCTCTCGGCAAATAAGTAGTAGGCTGGAAAGTACAGTTCACGATCTCGTCCTGAAAGAAATATTTTTGTACTTATAAAGGTGCTATTATACTGCAGCTCGAAGCCTTTGCTTACGATGCAATACGGTGTAAAAGAATTATAAACGAAAGTCGACGAAATTCGACAAAGACGGTGGCAGTAAATACCAACGCATTAATTCGACGTCGCATTGCCGTCGCGTTGATACATTTCACGTTTCGTATACCCGTTCAAAAATTGAAATGGTCACTTTTTAACACTTATGTGGCCCAGCATACGAGACATTAAGGATTCAACTTAATCGAAGGAATTTCAACTCCATTGAGATTTAGGGAAGGAGGAAATATAAAACTCTTGGGGCATTAAAGATGTGACGATGAAACTTAAGGCTGGTTTTACTAGCGACGGAGTCGTAGTCGGAGTCGTGATCAGAAGCGTATAGCGATATGATCTAGTGAAAATCAAACCGACGGAGTCGGAAGCAGAACAGTGATTCTGCTTATGACTCCGTCGATTACGATCAAGTGAAAACTGAATTGTCGCAATCGCTAGCAGAAGCCGGGAAGAATAAACCAACGACCGTGTTCCACTCTGGGCCATGCGATTGGCTGGTTCTTCCGCTTCTGCTTCCGACTCCGACAACCTAGTTTTCTCCGATCGTAAGCGACGGAGACGTAAACGGAATCGGAAGAAATGGAAACGTTCTGATTCTTCTTACTCCGATTCCGTCGAGCTTATGACTCCGATTTTCGATTTTCATTAGGTCATAAGATCTCTTACGACTCCGATTCCGACTCCGACTCCAACTCCAAAGTGACTCCAAAGTGCATCTAGCCCCAATTTTTTTTTTTTTCGCTAAATAGAGTCTACTCGCTATGCAAAGCATTTGGGCGCAAAAATGTTTGAATTTGCTTGAAACCTCGATTTTCTATGCCCTCTAAAAGTCACGCTTGAAGTGCTGCCCGACCGAGGTTTAGAGAGTCTGGGGAGGCGGCTGCTGATGACGTTTTTCCAGGGACCAAACACAGTGGCGCCCTAGTTTGCTTTCTGTATTTGTTCAAGAAAATGGAAAGCAAAATTAATCGTTCCAGTATATTTTGGGACTAAAACGTCCCACTTTTGTTTAAGAATCATTTCTTTTTCATCACTGGGGTCAGAATTAAAGTGCCTAGTATGAAGTAAAAAAAATAATTGCTGCTTATTTGAAAGGCCTTTCAAAGTATAGAGGAATGGCATTTTTCTTCTTAGAATATCTTTTTGCGTTTTCGAGATATTTGCGTTTTTGTGGGTAAAGTGATGACGTCATAGGTGGTTTTACTAAAACAGTACAACACTTAATCAAGAATATCTCCAAAAATAATAAAAGGGCGTTCTTCAAACTTGGCATCAGGACTGTACATCACAGAAAAAGCAACATGAGATCTGTTTTACAGTTGCCGTGGCAACAGTTATGCCGCTGATCGTATTTTCATTAAGAATAAAATTCCAGGATTTTATCCTAAACAAGGATCATCCACTCATAACAATCAAATAGGGAGAGTTAAAACATTATGGGAACCAAATCGCTGGTTGGCTTTCAGCAGAAAATTTTGAAAATAGCGTTTGAAAGTCTGCGGAACAAATTCCACTAATAGTTCTTTAACAGTTCTCAGAGAGTTAGTTCGCTCGTTCGATGATTCGACAAAATCATCCATCGTTTAAATTTTATTGTATTATTGACCGATCATCGCCATTAAATTGTACAGTATATCTTTCTTTAAATCTGGAATATTGCTGCAACAGCCAATAGCACCTCTGGAATTCGTTTCTGCGCACGTTTCGAATATGTTTTGCAGATATGATATTCGATCTTCCTGGGTAGACGTCACAACAGCTGCTGGACCCATTCTCCTCAGACTCGGTTGTGCATCAGAAATGGCGGTGTTTTGGAGCTATTTTCCAGATTTCGTCGGGGCACAGAATATCGAGGATTTATACCAATCAATTTTTTTTTCGCTAAAGTATTTCAAATAACAAGTAGATTCGTTTTAGCGAGAAAAGAATTTTGGGGTTAGGTGCACTTTAAAGTACTCTTATTACTTGTAAATGTGATCCCCTGGGGTGTACAATATTGAACGATGACGTTATGTGAAGTACAAATGCTGCAAAAATTTGCGAAAAGCTTTCATTTTTAACTCGTGAATCACGTATCCAAGTTGTGAGTTGTAGCGGTAGTCAACTTGTGCTAATGAGGTGTTGGTAGATCATCTGTTAACTTCTCATTGCAATTCCTCTTCTTTGCTGGTACATCCATGTATATCGTTTACACACTGATCTCCAGGACAACGTATCATGTATCTGCGAGTGTTGCACTGAAAATTTATATTCAAATTAATTTTGATTTAAAAACTTCTGGCTAATATGTTGATGAGGAAAGGTGTTCTCTCATTTATTCTGACGTAAATCACGCAACAGTGACGTAGATGCCGTGAAGGTGAATAGGGCATAATAACGAAAACGCTGGCTTATATCTGTTGACACTGTCAAGCAGTCTGAAGATGATTTCCGCAGAAAGTTGGAACAATAATTATCAATTGTTGAAAAAAGCCTTCGGTCTTCCCGAAGAACTGCAGACTTCTTCATATCCTACGAAAACCGAATTCAATAATTGTTTTATTATTTATTCCAATCATTTTCAAACTCTTAAAGGAGAAAAAGAGATCTTTGTTTTTCTTTTCTTTGTCACCAAAACTAACACAACCTCGTTCCAACGTTTTCTCTGTCAACGGTTCAATAATTTGCAGCGGGCTGCACTTTTGACGTCATCGGTTCAATAATCTGAGACAGGCTGCACTTATGACGTCTTTGGTTCAATATGACAAAATTCGTACCAAACTTGGTCAGCAGCAGCTGGTTATGGTGAATTATGCGTGTGTTTTTAACCAATCAGAAATGAATAACGATGGAAAATAAAGTTACAAAAACAAAAAACCGTAGCATTGTTATATATTGAATAAAGGTAATGGTGACTCGAACTCTCAAGCTGACCCCGCGAGAGAAAATTGAACTTGATATCATCTATATTTCAATCAAAACTAACGTCGGCGTTAGATGGGGACACAATAACACACGCATTTAGCATTCTTACCAGTTCTGACATTGAATTTTTCGAGAATGCTTGGAGATCTAATCGCGGGGCCACCTAGAGAAATTAATTACAGTGAGATGTTTTAAGTAATATTCAAAAAGGTGCTGCGATGTGAGTAGACTTTTGATAATTAACTTTTGCATTTTTGGTCGAATTTTAACCAAAATCCGTCTTAAATACATTTCTGCTGTGGATTTGAATTGCCGAAAAAAAAAAAAAAATTGCAAACGTTTACTGCCAGAATCATTATTTCCAGTAAAAGAAGCTTTGGTTGTGATTTTCCGCTTTCAGAAAATATTCTGTAATTTCTTTTGTCCATACAATTATTTATTTCTTTACTCACAATGCTCTGCGTGTAGGAAATTGTTTCAATATTTTTTCGTATGATTCGCACAATGCATAGAATTATTAACCTCAAAGCACAAGATTAAAATAAAAAAAATCTTACACCCTACCTAGTGATAAAAAACTGGTCAGTATATGTCCAGAATTATTTTCAAACAAATTAAGCATCACATATGATAGAAGGCTATATTAGAGGAGTACCAAAAGTTCATAAAGATTGATTGTTTGTTGTTTGAAATATTGCAGCATTTCTGCCTGAGAAAATTAATTTTGGGTGATCTATCTGATAAGCTCTGTACGAGTTAGTTATTAATGATTCAACGTTACTTAACCCTATTTGCGCCAGCTTTTTAGAGGGGGGTGGCCTACAAATGCCAGAGCAAATTATTTTCTCACACTTCACGCTACTCTGAAAACACACACGAAATAAATGTTGAATTTTACCTATATGTTTGCATCCTAGCCATCCACAACAGACATACTCTTGAAAAGCGAAGGTTAATCTTGTTCCATAATCCAAAATAAACGATGGGAAGCAAAATATTTAGTGCCCATTTAGATTTAATTGCCGCGCTCACAATCCATGGAAGTGTCGAAGTTACTCGAAGGCGCGGCATGATAAACAGTGGATTTTGTCCTTTATTGACATGCCGAAGGAAATTTATCAATTATCGAGAGATGTTAAGGTCCTGATGATTTCATTTCCAAGATTTTTTCGTCTTGTTTTGTCCTGAGGGCGCGTAGCATTGCGAGAAAAGAACTGCGTAACAAAATGGCCGCCATATTTTGGTCTTCTTTGCAAATGGAGACGCTCAAACTCGG
>JAHPZR010017477.1:0-2500 GCA_019787425.1 Platygyra sinensis
GGTTGTCCGATGATTCTATTTTAAGCCCATTTTAATTAAAAGATGGTGCGATTTGCGCCGGGGTGTTTTCCAAGCCCTAAGTCTGGCCGACTTTTTAGGCGATATTCCCTTGGTCCCTCCTATGAAGAATCTCAGAAAATGGTCGACTTAGGTGTCTTTGCTAAATTTGCCAGAACTCAGCTTAACGGGCACTTTTGGAGCCGCGGTTTGCACCACAAGTTTGTTCGATGATTGCACTTTAAGTCCATACTAATTACTAGATGGTGAGATTTGCGCCAGGGTGTTTTGCAAGTCTTTAAGTTCGGCTGACTTTTTGGGCGATTTCCCTTGGTCCTCCCTATAAAGAGTCTTAGAAAATGGCCGAATTAGATGTGCTAAATTTTCCAGAACGCAGCTTTGCCGGCACTTTTGGAGCCGCGGTTTGCACCACAAGGTTTTCCCATGATTGCACTTTAAGCCCATACTAATTAGTAGATGGTGGGATTTACCCCGGGGTGTTTTGCTCGCCCCTAAGTTAGGCCGACTTTTTGTGTGATTTTCCCTTGGTCCAACCTATGAAGAATCTCCGAAAATGGCCGATTTAGGTGTCTTTGCTAAATTTGCTAGAACTCGGCTTTGCGGGTCCTTTTGGAACCGCAGTTTCCACCACAAGGTTGTCCGATAATTGCACTTTAAGCCCATACTAATTAGGAGATCATGGGATTTACGCTTGTGTGTTTTCTAAGCGCGTAAGTTCGGCCTACTTTTAAGCTTTTTTTTACTTGGTCTTTCTTTGAGAAATTGCAGAAAATGACCGATTTAGGTGTTTTTGCTAAATTTGCCAGACCTCCGCTTTGCGAGCACTTTTAAAAAAGTTAAACTTAGACAGGCCTCAAAGATACTGCACCAGATTCAATTCGAAAAAGGGGCCCGTATGGTAACAATATTTTTAGTTTAAATGACTGTTAGCAGTTAACAAGTGAAAATTCTACTTTTAGAAGAAGTTGTAATGGTTATGATTAAGTAACAGGAAATTGTATTTTCCAATTTAGCCTGTAATCATACTCGTGATTAACAAATCCGACTCCCGCTTCGCGGTTGCCAGATTTTGCAAATAGGGAGCTTTAGCACGAAACAAAAGGTTTAAGGAATAAAACAATAGCTGTATACGTGCGTTATTTAAGCAATAGACCACACTTTTTATGGGTTTACCGGCTAATATACCCACGCGGGATGTTGGGAGAACACGGGATAAGCTTGTAAATCAAGAGCCGTTAGGCGAGTGATTTGCAAGCTTTTCGAGTGTTCTCCCAACATCCCAAGTGGGTATATTACGCCCGTAAACCCATCGAAAGTGTGGTCTATTGCTTTTACAAAATAACTATGGAAAATGCTTGTCAAAAGGAAGTAAATGGGTTTTGACTTCCAGATCAAGTTACTTATTCTCATCAAATTTGTCAGATGACGCGCTTAACCAATCACGGCGGCTGAAAGAATGAAAGCAAAGATGAAGCCCGGCGGATACAAGCGACAAAAACGTTTAGCCGCTAAAAGTCGATAAAAGTCGTAAGAAAAGAAAAGGAAAAAGGTCATCAGTTAACGGCAGAAAATGTATTAAATGATGTAAAAGTACTTTGAGAAGGAAATCCTGAAAATCGTGGCCGGAATCAGTCACTGCGAAGGTAAACGACTACACGGAAGGTTTGGAAGTTTGAAAACTTGCTTGGCGAAATGATTCAGCGATGAGTTTCAAAAGTTTTGCAACTGAAATTAAGGTTAGCTCCAGCAACTCTGCTCCTGAAATCTATTTGGAATTAGTAACTTACGTTGAGGGTTATGAAGCCTGTAATTTCTCCGTATTTTGCTGAATGAAACTTAACTTTAACGCTTAACGGAACCGAATTCTTTCATCGTGTTATGTAAAGAGCTTGGCCTTTGAGCGTAAAACTGTGTTGCCTCGTTAGAAATCTTTCCCCTGCTTTTAACAACCTAAATTGATCAGCCTAACTCAGCTGTGACCAAAACGTCCACTGAGTCCTCCACAGACTTTACAGAACGCACTGAAAACACTTACAAATTCCATCTTATTTAAGCGTAAAATGAACTGTAAGCTTAAAAGTAAACTCAAGCTAACATCGCGACCAGTTTGTGGTCTTTTATTCACTTGCCGAGTAAATGTTCAATGAAAAGATATTCTTTTGTTATAGATGTTTATATGCCATCCAGTCGGAAAGCGTAAACTTTTTATTCTGTTCCCTTCTCACTATTTGCGTTTCTGTGTTTTGGGTATATGTATTTTTTTAGCTTATATTTCCTCAAGTTCCTTCGCTCCAGCCCCGGGCGGCGGGAAGATTTCCTGAATTTCGTTTTAGTGGTCCAGTCTCAGTAAGTTGTTTAATATTATAATCGTTTACAAAAATCAGATCTTATATTTTCATCATCTGACAGATAAACTAACACATGAAACTGAAGTTGGGCAATTCTTCGTCCTCCCGTGTAGTGCTGCATTTAATACTGCAAG
>JAHPZR010017477.1:12500-16235 GCA_019787425.1 Platygyra sinensis
AAAGCTGTTTAGTTAAACACGGTTTAAAATTGTTTTCTTTATAAAAGCTGCTTACTGATGTTTTTTTTTTACCTTCAAATTCAGCACAAATTTAAAAAACATGCTTGAGTTCATCTAAATCCTGCATAAAAGCTGAGTTGGCTGTTTTCTTTGAGAGTTTTCATTTTTCTAATACCCGGGTTCACACTCCTAAACATATGTTTAGGTGTGTGAACCCGGGTATTAAGATTATGAAAACTCTCAAAGAAAACTGCCAACTCAGCTTTTATGCAGGATTTAGATGAACTCAAGCATGTTTGTTAATTTGTGCTGAATTTGGGGGGGGAAAGTTAAGAAAATCGATCAGTGAGCAGCCTTTTATAAAGAAAACACTTTTAAAACCGTGTTTAAAACTAAACAGCTTTATAAACCATCAAGATGGCGAACTATGCACACGGCAGATGGCAGTAACATGTGCAGGCATATACAGAATAACATGGTCGCGCGTAGGTATGGAATTTCTCTTCGAGTGTTCAACTGAATATCTCAAGTTCAACGCTTGCGAGAAACTCTATATCTACAAGCAACACTAATGATGACGTTTTTAAAGAGTTTCCGAAGATTTTCAACCACTTCGAATTCCCAAACTTTCTAAAATTGTTCCGAATACCAGGCGCACATTTCCGGAAGTTCCCGAAGATTGCCGAAGATGAACGAAGCAGATCTAACGATGTTTCGATCATACACCAACAATTTTCAGTGTAGTTAAAGGGACAAAAGAAAAATGTTATCAAAAACGATATCTTCACATAGTAGGTTACAATATATTTATTATATACATAGATTTACTCGCCAAAAAGCATCGAGATAAAAATGTAATCATAGAAACGTTCATACAAGCGAAATCTCTCGTGAATTGATTTCGGGATTTACTTTTGGGAGAAAGACGTCTTTGTCCAGCGCCATAACGCTTCCCTCCACTCAATCGCGAAGCTCCGTCAAACGGCATTGAAATTGAACACCGAAAGGTCTCGATTACACGCAAATTGGCACTTTTATTTACCAGAATCATGTATCGCTAATCTTTGATTCTGAGAAGTTTTAGTTTAGTCAACACAACTTTTGCTGCAAGTTACCGACTGGAAGATTCATACAGGAGTGAATTAACATAACAGATCAGCAAAAGCGATCAAAGAAAACGAAAAGGCCACAGAACTCATCTGGGTAGCTTTTTTTATGCTCGCTAGCTAGTATCTTTTCGCTTGAGATTTCAGCGATCATGAGTTTCATCGCGATTATAACAGAGCTTCTGATTGGCTAGATTTGGAGTCTATTATACGCAAGTCGTTGATAGGCTTTTGGTCGAACCATGGAGCGATCGATGGAACCAAAATTCTCAAAAATGCTTGCACCAATGTTCCGGCAGCAACAACGTTTCTGACCGAAGTAGCGCTAGATATCACACGACCATTTTTTAGACCTGAGTTTACTCATTTCACGGGAATCATATATATAAAGGGAGCTCAATTAGAGCTGGGGGACTATTGAGAGGCTGGCTAGAGGTAGGCTCGGATGGAAAGGCCTTGTTTTCTGCCCTATGTGCCACACCGGCGTGAGGGACAGTTTGGAAATAAGATATTCATATCAGGCCCAGGTTGCGTTGATATCATGCACGGAGTGACGTCAGTGCAATCATAGAAAGCTTCCCGGAACAATTTTTTAAGAAACTTCTGTTCAAACAGTTGAGTCTACTACATTTTTATTTCGTGTAATCCCAACACCATAAAGTTTAAATATCGAGAAATTAATTATCTCTATTCTCGCATTACAACTTAAAAAGAGTCTACTAAAAGAAACAGAACTTTGATAAATAAGTGATTGCTACAGCACAATGTTCTGAGGTTCAGTTTGAGCTCTTAATCGTGTTCAAATCGCATCTTCACGCATTCTCCTACCTCACAGACCTCACCCAGTTGAAGGATGGCTGTAATAGCTATTTTGTGCATTTGGCATGATGATATAGACTAAAAGCGGAGGACGACGTCTTCTCCAAAATTAATTTATATTTTACCAGCGAAATTCGCAATTGACTAAATCTGTTCACTACTCCAGTTGCTCTAAAAATGTTCTCAGGCTAGGTATGCAATTATATCGTTCTATTCTAAATAACCCTAAATAAAAACACGAAAACTGAATAAGCCGTCGTCTTTCACTTTCCTAAGACTACGCATGACTAGGTCATTGCTGATTAGGGAGCTTAAGGTCCGGGGTCAAACAACGTTCTTCACATGGACCGAACCTTATGACAGTTTGATCGACTCAAATAACTAAAAGAACGCCTTTTTAAGTCAAACGTCGTACAAAAGAGGTTTTTGCATTGTTGGTAACTGGTTTCTCTGAAAAATAAAAAATTAAGGACTTTCGCGCCCAAAATTTCCCACGTACAGATTTTTTAAAACTTTGACTGCAGGTAGAAAATAATAAGAATCGGGGGTCACCGAACTCGTCTTGAAGATAAGGCGTATCACAGACCATAGCATTTCAAGGATTTCCAGTCACTCGAGGCGATTCTGGCTGGATTCATTACTATCGGCAAATATTTAAGTCGAAGAATCATATCCAAGTTATGTGTGTTAAACACAGCGTATAGGCCTATTTGATAGATCTTTGCTACATATGCCATTAAATCAGGTAGAGTTTACCTTCAAAAATGCAACTTCTAAGTCACGCACACCTGTATTCATGTACTAATTCGAGCCTGCAGTCAAACCTGTATTTAACGGTCACCCTTGGGAAATGGCCAGGTAACTGTTATATACATGCAGGGTGACCGCTGTGCACAGGTTTCCTTTGAACTCCCCTGGAAGTCAATGAATAGCATTTTTTTGTGCAAATAATCACTCAATTTACGTTTTATTGAAAATAACTAGTAACAGGAACACAACAAACATGATAAAAAGGCCCAAACGAAAACCAAAAGACAAACCAACTGTGGGAATTTTAAAGTGGTCATAAAGGGTAAGTGTGTTAACAGCTTAGGTGGGTTTGGTCTCGAGGTTCCGTGTGAATACATTTTTGAGAGTGACGATTTCTCCTGTGAGCAGCTGCATCGGAAGCTGATAGAATGTTTAGCCATGTCTGACGCTGTCTTGGTCTAAAAAAAACAGCAGCCTAATACAATGTAAAACAGCGGCTGTCAGTGTTGTAATCAGGGAACAGTATGACGAAAGTGAAAAGCATTGTGGTACGGTCGTGTTATTACAGATACAGTAACTAGTTTGAAAGCGACGGCACTTTAATGTTATCTGCTGCAAGCATGTGTCGGACATAGACACGATGAAATGTGATTAGTACTGATAGTATTTGTATTTTTGTGACACCCCACGCTTTGGTGGCTGTTATTTAACGAGCTGAAGAATAAAGCTTGTCAGTATGTTTTAATCATAACCCAATTGGCCGTGACCGTCATATACAGGTGAAAGACAATGAAATTGTGGATTCAGGAAGTCTAAAGGGTGACCGTGTCCATTATATACAGGTGACCGCTATATGCAGGTCAGCTTAACAGTAAATATAAGGGTGATTTTTGGGAAATTGTTCAGTGACCGTTATACACAGGATGACCGCTATATACAGGGCCGTTATATACAGGTTTGACTGTATTTGAAAAGTATATGAGAAATAATTAAAACTTCCCATGTACAATTTTTGTATCAATGGAAAGAATAAGAAAAGGAAGTGATCTTCCAGAAAAAA
>JAHPZR010017479.1:5000-12500 GCA_019787425.1 Platygyra sinensis
TACCAGTAACTTTTTACCTTAGGGTAAAATAGGGGCATTGACTCAGGTGTGAAGTCAGGATAAGAACTGACTACCTCTATTCCCATTTTTTTAGTCAACCACTTGTATCTTATGAAACTGTGAACAAATCAGAATCACAGGTTTAGCCTTAGAAATGTGCCGGTAATTGTCTTAGTAACAACAAACCAGTCAAAAATGTTATTTATTTTAACTGCACAAAATTCTTGCATGCTCATTGAGTAATTTTTGTTGTTAATATGCAGACAGAAACATGGATTTTTAACTTAAGTAATGCGTCTACAACTGAGAGTGAGAGCCTTGTGGATCTACAGCTACTTTGACAATGTTATGACATAATTAATAATTAATGACAGGACAGATGCATGAAAAACTGATGTTAATCTGTTAAACATGAACTTTCACTGAAATTCAGTAAGATTACCTTCGAATCAGGTCTGCCTCCTGTTCCCTTGAGGAAGGATAGCCATGAAAGCCATCCTCTGGGCCATAAATGATTGAATCAATCATTACAATTGGAGCCCTATGAATGAATGGGAACTTAACACAGCTTTGCAGCAGCAAAAAATTTTCATCAGACAAAATGTTTTTCTCACTATCAACCAGGCTAACAGCTACGAGAAGGAATCTAAGAGAAACAGGTGTACATCACATGAGATACACCAAAAAAACAATTTAAGTATATCTTGACTGTTTTACCTACCACTCACCTTTGTGAATCTTTGCCAATTTGTGCTTTTCTATTCATAGAGGGCAGATCATAGATTAGTGCCATGAACCAGTGTCCATTGTAAAGAAAAGAAACCACCGTGTGTTAACAGGCAGAGAGAGGAAGCAAACTGTAATAACCTGTATAAACATCAAGTTTAAACATGGTGATTCAGTATCCAGATCAAACACCATTTTTACAGTCTTGGCGACCTCAGTTATAGTTACCTTTTGAAGACAAGTATAAAGACAAACTTCTTTTGGAATATGTCCACACTTCTTGTAAACCTTGAAGCACTTGCATGCCTGTCCTCAGCACTACATAGAGGGTAAAAATTGAGATATTAATAAACACTGTTGGAACAATAATAGGTTTTACCTCCTTTCCTCCCATTGCCAACTTTTTTTGGTAGTCACATTTTCAAGCTTACAACTATCTATCAACATATAGTTACTGTCCACAAAAGAAAGCTTACCAGCTCACAGAGACATGATTGATTTAATTTATTTCTTTATTTATTCACCACCACATACATTCGTAGAAGGTTACAGTGAATAATAGACTAAAATCTTACATAAGTTTGCAGTGAGTAATAATAATAATAAAAGAAGTAAGAAGTGGCAAAGAGACCTCAGGAAACCCCGGGGCTTATACTGAGAGGTCCCCTCTGTAGCACCACTACATGAGCTTGTTCAATTAAAGTAATAACCTTAGAAGCTAACACTCTCACAGCTGCTTAATCGGACTTATATTCTCAAGAAACATGAAGATGTTGTGCATATTTACCATGGTAAAACAGAGATTCCCCCTGTCTGTACTCACTGAGACAGCTTTGAGTAAAAAAGGAACTGAATATATGGCAGTCGTTGAACAATTCCTAGTCTAGTTTAGAGGCAGCATACAAAAATACATCATAATAATAATAATAATAATGATAATAATAATAAAAATAATAATAATATTTATGCAGGATAACCATTTCAGTTATAAAAACTGCTATCAACATGGGTCCTGCGTAAAATAAAAAAACCAACATCAAAAAACAAATTAAACGATTAAGTATATAAAAGTAAAAAATATATATATATATATATTATTTATTTTTGAAGGAAGAAGCTGGAAATCCAACGATGTATTCACAAGTTAGTAGGATCCTTAGGATACACAACGCTTTGCTATATTAATTAATTAATTAAGTAGTTTGAATGAAGAAATAGCGACAGCGAACTACTAAATGATCCTTTTTGAATGAAAAAACATATATGTGCCGTGAGTGGGAATCGAACCCGCGTCCCCCTGGTTACTAGTCGGGTGTGCTACCACTGCACCATCACGACAACCCTGCTGGCAACAGAGCAATCAGTGAAGTGAGTGGTTAGCCGCGGGGTTCCGCGGCGTTTTAATCATTCAGGAACAGGACCTACATCGGATCATCCAAGGATGATTCATAGGCTACCAGCAAATTATATTAATTATTTTTGAATGAAGAAGCTGGAAATCCAACGATGTAGTCACAAGTTAGTAGGATCAAAGGATACACAACGCTTTGCTATATTAATTAATTAATTAAGTAGTTTGAATGAAGAAATTAAAGTACTACAAAATCTTCAAGTACTGAGCAGAATCATAAATTAATTAATATGACTAATTAACATTAATCATGAATTACAGTTATTTCTAGAAATGATGCCATAAACTAGTATATATATATATATATGAGATCAAAGAATATGCATATAAAAAGATAAAAAGACTAAAACTAGATTTATATACAATCATTAAAAATACCGACCCCTTTATAAAAAAGCTCTTTTATTTGATTCCAATTTAACCCTATCAATAACAATTTTGTTCTTTTTCCTAGTGTCATAATCATGAATATTATGTCTTTTACATTAAAGTACTACAAAATCTTCAAGTACTGAGCAGAATCATAAATTAATTAATATGACTAATTAACATTAATCATGAATTACAGTTATTTCTAGAAATGATGCCATAAACTAGTTCAGTGAATAGAAACAATTACAGTAAGTTTAGACATCAACCGAAGATGATGCATCTGCAAGAGTCCTCTTGTATAACTTGTTGTTCATGGCCCAGTTTTTGCTGAAGTTTATTTTTTGTTGTTACAATATCACTGATTTTCTTAAAGCAATTATGAAGTTAAATTCCAAAGAATTTGCTTGCACATAAATACCTTTGAAAATTGTTTTGATAAAGTGATCATTATAACAAGATAACCTGTTAGTTAAAACCTCCCATCATCTTAATAAGCTTTAAGCACTAGCTTCAAGTAACTCTTACATCAAAAACAAGTCCACTGCAGAATCATTGACTTCTTTGCCATCTTCCAAAGTCTGAAGGTCCATCTTCGAAATCTGAATCTCGCCCAGTGCAAGTGGTGGTAGAAACAAAGCTATAACTCTAATGATAGGGCGTAATACAGTATGCAATAGTTACTGGTATTTTAAAAGCATCCATTTCAATGTCATAAAGAATAAAACCAGACTGAGAGTAATTTCCCTGAACAATAACAGTTGATGTCAACAATCAAAACTTGAATGAAAAAAACATAATGTGCAAAAACACATGTAAAATATGCAATATTGCGCTTCGTCTAACTTACATGTAGTGATCCCATTCAGACTAGATGCCACTTCAGTGGCACCATGCTTGGACAGTTAAATGGATGTTGTTCAGACATGCACCACAGTGCACTGGAACGAGTATGTATGAGTACTTGCCTCAAATGTGTACATGTTTAGTGGCATGCCACCATTTGTGATTGTTCTCTCCTTTCAAAACTCATTCCTGTTCAAGAGGTTCAAGATCAAGTAGTTTTAGGTTAATAAATTAATTGAAATAATTTGTTCAAGACAGAATTCAATCTCAATTGTTCTATCGCAGTGAGGCACCCAGAAGGTGCTTTCTTACTGTATGCATCCAGTTAAGCAATGATTTTTTTCTGGTAATACAATGCAGTAAATGTTGAAACAAACCATATGCATAATAAGTTCTTTTGACGATCAATCAAAAATTGCTTTGGCAAAATCAATAGTAGATTTCAATGGCATGCAAAGTTTAAATCTGACATGAGTGGTTATGGCTAAAATACGATGACTCTCTGGTTAATTACAAAAAAAAGACAAAAAGGGTAACATTCGCAAGTATATTGATGACCATGAATGGCTAGTCCTGACTACAATGGGTTACTTTAAAATGCTGTGCTCTTGTTTACAATTTGTGGCCCTTCACGTGAAAAGGGGGCTTACCAAAATTTCACGATTAGGCTAATTTCACCATCACAGCCGTGAAGTGGATTAAAATAATCAGAATTTCCGTGAACTTCCTTTCAAGTGGCGAGAACACGGCGTGAAAGTAGCTCATGCTGCTGTGAAATCAATCACGCCATGAATAAGTCATGAAGTGAAAACTCCACGCTGAAAAATACATGTACACGCCATGAAAAGTTCATGCCAAGAAATGAGTGTAACATAACAATAGTAGTAGTATAATTTATAGTATAATTTATTTACCGTCAGGTACACGGGGAGTGGTAGCCCAATCTCCCGAGCCGGAGGCTCATGATAAAAGTGACTGACTAAAAGTACATTTAACAAAGTCTAAAATTCTTAAATCTAAATTACTAATCATCACGCAAAACTATTTACAAATGTATATTTAAACGGAAGCTACGTATACGCAGAGGAGTCGAAAGATTATAGACAGCTTTTGCATTGACAGCCGGTGAAAATAAGAGTTTTCAGTTTTCTTCTAAAAGACGATAAGTTAGGGGCGGTTTTAACAGAAGGTGGTAGTTTGTTCCAGATGCGAGAGATGACAAATGAGTACGAACACTGAAAAAATTAATAAAAAAAGAGTCCAAAAAGGGGCACAAAAGTTATTCATCATTAATGTTTTTCTTTCGCGCTGGAATGGATGGCAAATGTTTTCATCTCTCGGTACTGGCTTAATTATTGACGCCCCAGTATTGACGTAATTATCAAGTTCACCAAGCCATTATTTCGCATAAAACCTTCCTCTATAAATTATAAACTTTCCTTAAGTTCAGGATATTAAAATTGTCAATTAATGTGACAATTTCTTTCAAGCTGAGTTTTTCTCCCCGTGTTATATGCGTTCTTACGTTGCAAAATTTTGCGAATTCTGGAGTTCTCTCCCCAGATGTTTTATTTCGTCTATTAAATATATTACGGGGACAGTTTTACTTTCACGGTACGAATAGTCAACTGTATTGAAAAATACTTTGTTACGACATTGTTTGAAAATAACCTATTGATGGCCAAAGGTCAAACCGAGTCTTGTTTACAACAGTTCCTTGAAAGCAATTTAATTACAACTTGGCGGCATGAACCTATTTTTAAAAAAATAGCATTCATTTTTCACATTGGATTTGTAAAGAAGGACTGAAAGAAAACATGGTGAACAAAATAAACAATTTCTTTTTTCAAAACCGTACCTCTGAACTCTTATCAAGTTGTGTTAACTCTACAATATGACAGGGCTTGAAATTGCGACCAATGCGGTCGCCAATGCGACTAACTTTTCCTCCTTGGCGACTAAAATTGTTGTTTAGTCGCCACTTTGGCGACCTGAATTTTGCATGATTTAGAAGTACAATAAAGCATTAAAGTTAAAGTAAACATCTTGTCCTCCTTTGCGTTCCTCGTAAAAGAATGGGCCAAATCACAATAAAAAAGCCACACTCCCTCCAAACTTAACAGACTTCTGTTCGCAATATTTCTTTCGACGCCATTAGAGTTTCTCTCTTGGAACCGCCAGGAGCTGCAGAATTTTGCAAAGACCGCTGAACGATAACGATTTTGAGAAGAAACGGTAAGCTTTAAGGTAAGCTTTAGGGTAATCAAGTGTTTAAATGAAGCTTGGCAAAAATTACAATTTATAACGTTGTTTTGTTGATTGCGTGACGTGTGCTCACGGCTCAGAAGTGGTTGCTAGCATGTGATCAAAATCAGCCCCGATCAAATTTCTTTCGCGGATAAAAATAGCGGCGTTGGGAACAAAAACGCTCTGTTTAATTCTTAAGTTAAGCGATTTTCTGTGAGCATTTTTTTTTAGTTTCTCTGTACCAAACTTAACTTAACGATAAATTTTTAAAACTGTAGAAACTGTACGCAAAAACTGAGAAGTCGCATACAATTTCTACAGTTTCTACCGTGAAAATGAAGCCAGCATTTTTGATGCTAAAATCCAGGTAAATTTGCATCTGGCGACTATATTTCTCCATTTAGTTGCCAAAAGGCGACCTAACAATTTTTTAAATTTCGAGCCCTGAATATGGTTAAGATTCTTTATAATACGGTGAGTGTAATTAATAATCTTTTTGAACTGAAATCCGATACACCCAGAGTTGTTGTACATAATTTATTTTGATTGCTTTCCCCTCATGCACAAAAAGAAAGAGGATTCAAGTTTTCATGGCTCGTGTTGTTGTGGAACTCACCGGTGATAATTCTGCACACTGGCTTCATATGAATCTCATGGTGTCAACATGCGAATTCCAGATACATGTTTACATCCGCATCACTCGGTGTGCACATGAATAAATTTGCCAAGTCACGTACAGCGTAAAAAAACTCAAAATCCTTCACTTATTTAATAATACTGTCAGTAAACTAACTTTTTAATTGTGTTCATCTTTTGCAGTGCAGGAGGACCAAGTTGCAAGTAAATGATCGACATAGTTTCTTTAACATTAACCAAAAAAGTAGTATCAAGCTGTTAAAACTGTTATTTACTTGCTCTTTTAAAAGGCTTGAAATTTGAGTTTATTGATGTACAAGATCGCAAAAAACAACGACATTAATAGAGCAACTGTTTAGTCAGTGTCTTTAAATTATGTAGCAGGGAAATTCTTTAACTTATGCGTGACCTACTGATTGCATGTTTTAGTGCGTCAGCATGGGTGTGAAACCTCAGCTTTGATGCGAAAGCACCCTTTGTCTGAATTCTCATTTCACGTTCAGAAGGACCCCCCGTTTGTCAGATGCAAAGAAAGAACCAGACATAAAAATCAATAAGAAATTTTTAACATGCTGCACACTCTCAGCTGACAAAGACAAAAAAATGTAGATTATTCCTGTCCCATGATGAAAGTTCTCCATATTAATTTTGCGACCTTTTCCAAGTGAGTAACTTCATGTCTCCGCCCTCAAGTTTTGCTGCTCCTGCATCTGTTTCAAAAGCTTAGGCTTCATTTCTCTGCATTTTAAGTTCTTGGTATTTCTAATATCATTTTCCACTTCTTCTTTCTTTTCATTAAAATATAAGGGAAACGCGACGAGTACTAGACCTGTAATGACAAAATTATTTTTGTTAGCTTTAAGCTCAGTCTCTTCTTTAAAATTCGTGTATTATGCACTGAACTGAACATATTCAGTTCATACCTGTGAGATTTTGCACTTCAAATGGCGCAGGATTAATAATGTTATGGTCACACTTGGTGGTAGGGGTGGGATTGACCGGCTGGTGGCAGACGATTGAATAGTGTGGCTGTACGAGATTTCAGTGGCCTGAGCTTGAAGTGACAATGGAACTACACATATTCCGGATTCAATGGCATCGAGCCTTGTCTCTATGATGTTCATCACCGTGCTTAGCAAATCAATTTTTCCGTGCAAGCTTTCCACCCAATCTTTGGCTGTTTTCACATCCTGGAAAAGGAAACAAATGTAGTTAAACCACTGTAATTGACTGACCTATGCTAGCATTTCAGCATTAGCCCACAC
>JAHPZR010017479.1:15000-22500 GCA_019787425.1 Platygyra sinensis
AAGCTTCATAATTAGACGTATTTCAAAATCTCCTGGGCAAAATGTACTGTTTGCTGAGGCCGAAATTTTGAGCAGACTATAATTTTTAGTGTTGGAAATTTATAAATACAATAAAACTTCCTTTCTCTGTATGGTAAACAGTCCTTTACTAGCTGATAAAACTATGATAATGACTGTTCACTAAATAAGCGGTACATGTACATGTAGTACATTTAAAGAAAACGACAACACACACACGTGTGGAAAAATGCACTTGAACACTTAGTCAGTGATAAGGCCTCGCACATTTTCAAACACCTTCAGAATGCCAAACACTGCCGTGCTTTGTGTTCGGAAGACTGTTTTCACATTTTAGATCACGCCTCTATGGGTTTCCAACTTAAGATAAAAGAGGCATTTCATATTCATAGACAACAACCTTCCTTGAATCAGCAATTACATCATGTAAATCTAAAACTATCCTTTTAATTCTCACTTTGTCACGTTTTTTGTACATTCCGTTGCTACTAGCATAATTAGCATTTTTTCTTTCTTATAAAGTCAACTTGTAACGCTTTGTACATTAATTAACTGAAGATGACAGAAGTTTCTGTCGAAACATGTATTATAAACTCAAAAGTGTTGTCGTTTTCTTTAAAGTATTGACTTGCCTGCTGATATCAAGATCGTTTGGAAACATGTATTACAGTACAAGACATAAGAAAAACTTAAAAAGTACCATGATGAAAGGGCCAGAAAAAGAGGGACTTCAAAAACGACCTTTGTTTAATTTGGTTTATGAGCAAATACTGAGCCATTCATTAAGTATCACTGACTAAAGATAGAAAAATCAAGTTCAGCGTCAAGAATTATTGCCTGGTGTAATTATGAAATGGCTCATTGTGTACAAATAAAAAGAATGGCTGAAAAAGAAAAATTCCTACCTTTGCTTTTTGAATTAGGCTGCCAGGACTCCACGGCAACAGCATCATAGAAGTGCCTGTTAAATTTCTTTCACGGACTTTTCTCCGTGATTTCCGGCCTCGATTTACATATACAAGTTGTCTACTTTGGAGATGCCCTTGAAATTGCACACAATGCACAGGGAGAAGTACAAGTTCACATCATGCATAAAGGTAAAAAGGTCAGGCCGAAGCAGCAAAGCTCCATTCTTTACTAGTGCAGAGAAACTGGATGAGACCGTCCACAAGGTAACTAAAATAATATTCTAATTATTTAATAACACCATTTCATTTTACTTTTGTCTTTCATGGCTGAAAAAAGGAAGCGTGACAAAGCACCTTTGTGTTTTTTACTTACTAAAATGATGAACTCCAGGATTATACCGAGATAAGAAAATTCCTAGCCTGCGTAGCTGGCGGTATTCTAGGCACGTGTGACATTAAGTTTTGGCGGCTGAGCCGCTAGAAGCAAGCAGCGAAGCCGCGAGAAATACAGCCTGCCAGAGAACTTGGGTATTTTGAATACCGCCTACTTTTATCACCTCATTGACCTCAACTGATCCCAGTTAATTCAACCAATTAGAGCCGACAATTTTCTCACAAAATATAGGCATAAAAGCGATCGTGTTACCTTTGTTATTGTTGTGTGCATAGTGGATAAAGGAGAATTTGCGAAGGGAGATATGCGTACAGCCAATTAAAGGAAGAAAAACCCAAGAGGAAAACGCTAACGACTTATGTAGGTTGTGTGGTGTCAACCTGAAGATAAAATTCGGTCATTTTCAGAAAATTACCAAACACATTTCCATGGAAGATTTGTTTATAATAAACCTTCAGGTCGCAAGAAGAGTGGAGGCACGACATTAGCAGAACTTTGCTTAGAATTGGCCTGCACATTGTGGAGTCTAGCGTTTTATCGAGTCGAGTCATGTGGTAGGAAAATATTCAAGGCAGTTGAACTTGTCCAGTTCATTCGCTCCGGTCTAGAAAGAAAAGTGGAAGTTCCGATCTAGATCTGTTCGGATACGCAAGATACGCGAGATACGCAAGTAAGAATCACACGTCTTCTTCCGTCGTCCGTGTCTTCACCAGACAGGAGTCCTCGAGCGAAAAAGAATTTATACAAAGGCCGTTCTACCCCTAAAGAAATCACTGAATTTCCCAGAATCGACTCCTTCAAATGCAACGAACAAAGAAAACATGCCTTTCGATGTCCACCAGGGAACAATCACACCTCGCGTTTCACTCTTCGCCGCAGAGTTGAATGTAGAAAACTTGTGTGGTAAACAAACTACTCAGCGTAAAGTATTGATTGTAAATCGATATGGCCGTACTGATTCGCACCGCCGCTAAAACTTTATTTCGTGTGCGCTAAACGCAGGCTTTTATGTTTACTTTCATAAGCAAAGTATCCCTTGGGAAATATATGACAGATCATTTAACATTTGATTGACGTGTTTACTTCTCTTGACCAATCCATTTTTCCCGCACACTGGTGTGCGGACTATTCAAAAACCTATGGTTTTTGTGCAGGCGGTGTTTTAAAGTCCTACTCCCCATTCTCCTCGCGGCTTTGCCCCTCACTTGTCGACTCTGCAGCCAAAACTTTATTTCGCGTGCGCTTACAATACCGCCAGCTACGCAGGCTAGAAAATTCCAGACAATCTTGGCATGGTGGGTACACCCTTGTCACGCACCAAGGTCACGGCAATGAGAGACACGGAGTACATGTTTGTCTATTTAACGAAGGGTAGTCATAGTTGACCATACAGTACACCACCATTCGATCATAATCATTGAAGAAAAGATACATTTTTATGCATGGAAAACGAACACACAAAATGGCGCATTTCGTGTTTTTGTTACTGTAGCATGTGGTATCATGAGTTTGATTGCATTACTTTAGTGTTCGTGATTATCTGTCTCATCCATGAGGTGTGTTTAGCCAGGGTTAGCATTCACATTAGATCCCCCCCCCACTCGAAAATTTGCTTCGCGGCCCCTGGGGAAAGGATTTTAAAATTGGTTTTGATACTGCTTGGCAAGTTTTAAAAAGGTGTACATAGTAATCAGAACAGTAGTAAAAGCAACTGGAATGGCGTCTTCTTTTGATGGCTGTCGGCATACTTCGAGTGGTTTGCTGGGAGTGGATGAAACTCTTGAACAAGAACTCGATGCTGTCAATGCTACCTGTTTTTCACCCGAAACCAACACTGAAGATTTTTCCAGTGAATCTGAAAGTGAACGTTCAGATGACGAAGATTGCGATGACTTATTTGAACATTCATTAGCATCAACGCTGATAGTTAGTGAAAGCAACGTTGCAGAAAATTCGAGCGAGGGTGGTACAGAAGTTATAGACGAAGCAGTTGCCCCATTTCTCAGCACAACATGCGGATGCCACGTCGGACTGAATGAACAGGCATGTTCCAATTTGTTTACTGAAGCTGTTATGTTCGAGGCAAGGTCCCATTGCGTGGAACTTGCATCTGATCAGCTAGATATGTTTATCCTAGGCAATCTTAACACGCACACCAAAGATAGTAATAGGAAACGATGCAGAAGTAAATATTATTTTAAGGGTCACCAAGTATGCAGAAAAACATTCATGTTTTTACATGGAATTTCCAAAAAAAGACTACAGAACTTAAAATCTCACTTGCAAAGCAATGGTTTCACTTCACATGTTCACGGAAACACGAGACACGCCCCACATAACAGAACTACTCATGCCTCTTTGAAGCATGTTGTAACTTTTATTGAAAATTATGCTGAACATGAGGGCATGTCACTACCGGGAAGAGTTCCTGGGTATAAAAGCTTTTGAATCAAACTTCTACCTACTTCTACTAGCAAAGCTGAACTGTGGAGATCATATAAAGATGCAGCTGTAGACAGAGGCTACGAAATAGTGGGCTATACGAAGTTTGTCATAACCTGGAATCAGTTCCTCCCATTTATAAAAATCATGCAGCCGTCGACTGATCTCTGTCACACATGCCAAAAGAATGCTGAAAGAATTTCTGGCCGTGCAAATGTTTCTGAAGATGAGAAAATGGCGGCTGTAGCTCAACACAGTGATCACCTGAACAAGGCCAAGAGAGAGAGAGAACTTTATAATTCAGCTGTAGACCAAAGAAAAAAGGTTCTTGATGAAAATCTGGCCATTTCTCTTGTCACCCCTAATTCTCCCTGCTCATTAGAAGGAGCTGTGCACTATTCATTTGACTATGCCCAACAAATACACTTTCCCAGTAATCCTCAGCAACCTGGTCCCATATATTTCGAAACCCCGAGAAAATGTGGCATATTTGGTGTGTGTTGGGAGGCCTTGCCCCATCAAATTAATTATCTTATCGACGAATCCCTCGTAATGGGAAAAGGAGCAAATGCTGCTATCAGTTATCTGCATGATTTTCTTCAAAATCATGGTGTGGGCGAGAAAGTTGCCCATTTTCATGCAGACAACTGTGGTGGCCAGAATAAGAACAATTATGTACTCTGGTACCTTTGCTGGAGGTTCATTCGCAGACTTCATGAACATGTTACCTACTCTTTCCTTGTTAAAGGACACACGAAATTTAGCCCCAATTGGTGTTTCGGGCTTTTGAAACAGAAAGTTCGTAGAACATTTGTTTCATCGACATTGTGGAAGCCATTGACAAGTCAACCCTGACTGGTGTTAATTATGGTAAGCTCGTCGGCCTGCACAATGGAACTGTACTAGTGAAGACCTACGATTGGGCTTCACACCTTGAAAGATATTTTAGAAAGATTAATGGGGTGAGCAAGTTTCACCACTTTCGCTTTTCCAAAGATCATCTCAGAAAAGTTTTTTGCCATGAATCAGCAGATTCTCCTGAGAAAGAATTGAATTGTTAAAGAACCGAAATGATCTTCCGCCAGGTTGTACCCGGTGGACTAGATGAGGAACATAAGAGTTATTTGTTTAGAGAGATAAGGCAGTTTTGCAGGCCCAGTGAACGGGCAAGGGCCAATTCCATACAAAATGAACAGGGAAGGGCCAATTCCAAAACACAACACGTTCACGATCAGCAAACGTTTTACTATTACCAAACCATAAAGAAAGTAAATTCCTACAAAGAGCGAAAAAATAATGGTTACAATACAGAAAAACTACTTTAAGGCGACTGCAAAATGAAATAAATGAAAAAACGATGAAAACAAAGCTGCTTACCAAATGCTGAGGAAGACAGGGTTAGTGGTCAGGGCCACCAAGGAAAAAACCTACTTCGATGAATGTTGTTACACTGATAGCTTCGTAAAAACTGGAAATTAAATAAGGGCGAGATAATAAACTATGACGAAATTTACATACAGCACATAACAAAGGAGCGTAATTAACGAAATACCGGAGCAAAAAGAAAAGAATACACGATAACAAGTAAGTGAGAAAACGAAAAACAAAAGCGAAAAAAATTGCCCCAACACCCAGCACTGAAAATTTCGTGGCTCCGGCTTCAGGGGACTCTTAAGATAGCTTTCCAAACATCGCTCAAATTAAGTGTACGTAATTAGCAGTTGTTCGTGCATGTTTGTGTTACAAGATTTCATTATTTTTTGGTTAGAGAAAGTAAGTTTGGGTAGAAAACCTTTCCTTGACGTAATCACAACCTTTGACATCTCTTCTTTCTGAATTTTAGGATATAGAGTTTGTTGGAGAACTTAAGAACATGAACATTTTTTATTCATTCCTTTGTAATATCAGTTTTTTGTTTTACTCTTCAAGTAAAACTTATTTTGGGATGTTGCAAATAAAGCATATCTACACGTAATGATCTTTTTGAAATTCCTGTTTACTATATGTATTAAACTACATGAAATATGTCTAAAGCGTGCAAAATCAAGTGGCCCCTTAACTGAAAACATTTCTCTTATCCAAAGTAATGGTAAAGAGATTACATTCTGCGTTATATGCATGAAACCAATTGAAATTGTGTCCACAGCAGAAATGTTGATCGGCCAATTTTATTTGAAATGGAAAGCGCTGATAAATTCTGAGTGAACTTTGCGAATTAGATATTGAATGATTTACACAAGAGCGGCACAAATATAGACAAACTCCTTTCTTATAATTTACTATTTTATGTTCAGTAGTTCTTTAGGACTTTCCTTTCATTTCAAAGTAAGATTTAAATACATTTGTGAATTTTTTTCATGAAAGTTTTAAGAGGGTGGCCCGGTTATGTAGACTTTAGGTCTTCTGTTTGTTTCTCGCATTCACTAGCAGCAGATGCTACACGGGTTATTCGGGGCGCAGCGAGTTGTGGTTGCAAATGGTGCACTTCCCGTCACTCACTGTATACGATAAGCTTATTTCCGGTCACAGTTTGATGACTTTGGGAAATTTGCAGCTGTCACGAATTTCTCAACCACTTCTATGTCCATGTTTTTTTTTCTCAATGAGGAACGAAAAGGGTACTGGTAAATTTGCAGGTCACGCCGGTCGTCACCATCGCATTATTGGGCCCGGATCAAGTATTTAGTATGTGTGTACATGTACATGCAAGAGTGACAGTTCAAGTTTAATATTGGATTGCACTATCAAATCAAAGAATAAAAGCATTTTGACTGGATAGTAGAACATTTGAGAAAGTTAAATTCTCCGCTGAGGCCCTTCTTGTGTACGTGCGTGTGTTTGTGAGCAGCATGATCATTAGTTTATTGCAACTGAAAAAGGACTATCTCAAACTCTTGCACATCCGCTAAAAGAATTGCATGACATGCTGCAGTCGTCTACACGGGTGTTCCTTGATTGGTTTTATTGTTATCATTTCCCTCCAAAACATCAAGAAACATGATCAACGCTTTACCAGACTTAGTTCTTGCCCTAATATTTAATTTTCTCTCAGAAACTGAGAAAATTTATACAGCAACCCTTGCATGCAGGAAATGGTATAACGTGATTCATAGCAGTACTGTCTGGAAGAAGGTTGACTTTGACTTTCAAAGGAGAATTACATCGGACATCCTTGAAAAATTTGTCTACGCAGGAACGAGAAGTTTTTTTGAGCGAATGTTTTGGTTCTGGCCTGGATTGGTTACAGAAAACAAATTGCAGTTCCTGCACACTTCACGGAGGTATTGAACATTGGGTACCTGCGTTTTCTACAGCTGAGCAACTGTAATATCACCAGCTCTTTGTTTGGAATGCTTCCTCTAAAGTGCCCAATTTTAGAAATGTTATTTATTGACATCTGCCAAGAAATTTTCAGCAAAGTTATGAAATATCTCCATTTAAGCAACATGAACATCTCAAGTTGTTGTGTGTAGCACACAACCGAGAAGCTCTCTCCGTACATTGTGTTGTTGAGCTGTTAAAATACACTAGCGGCAAAGTACTTTTAGATATTCGAGGGCATCACTTCACACAAGATGACTTTGATTGCATCACTCGGGAACATCACAATGCACTGGATAGAATCAAAGAAGTTCACGATTACCAGAATATGATCATAACATGCATGCTGCGTGGGTAACCGTGACGTGACGCTTGTCACTGACTATGTACATGCGGCTTTAATAATATTTCACTTGC
>JAHPZR010017479.1:27500-40000 GCA_019787425.1 Platygyra sinensis
CATAAGGCCATACGGCAATCTAAGCATGTCAGCCATATTGAGCGCTACATAATAAAGAACCATAACAGCAACCATACAAATAAAGGAATAAACATGATTTAATGAACTGTTTCCAAGAACATAACAGTGAATATACATCATCACATGATTAACAAACGTCCCTGACATGGAACAGAAAAGTATCAGTGTCCATCTCCTGAACTGCCTGAAAGGGAAAACAGAACAGGAAGATCAGCATGAAGCAGTCTTCCCAGAGAGGAGGGAGAGGTGGGAATTAGTGAATTTTTCATGCAACCTTAGTAAAATTCTGATTGTTCAGCAGCTACTATGTAGCCTGGTACAATCTGCAATTCTATTGCAGGTTGCACTCCGAATTCTCTAATTGGTCCGTTTAAAGGAGGCTCTCACCATTAAGGACTGCTTTGCCAAAAGAATATTTGGGGTGGCAGTAGAAAGGATTGAATGTTGTTTCCCTTGTCCAATCAGCTGTTTGTAAGATGTCTTGGACAGAGACACCTCTGTCCCTGGCAGCTGAGCTGGCTGCCCCTCGAGTTGAATGAGCTTTGAAGGTGTCAACATCAATACCCGCCCCTTTCATTATGTCCTTCAACCACCTCCCAATGGTAGCTGAAGACACAGATTTGTGGGGGGCTTGAATGGCTAAAAATAAAGGTTGGGGCCCATCTCCAACTACTGCTGTTGGGCTTGGATAGCCTGGTTGTCTGCAGCAAGGTTCTTTTCCTGTTCTTTTATCATCAGCATCAGTAGTTCCGCATGGGTTCTCTGACATATCTGGTCCATGGAGGTCTGGAATTCTCGGTCTAACCGGATGTGTGGCTTAGGTCTGTAATGCAGGCCGTAGGGACACATGGAGTTTCTCACATGTTCTCTGAGGACTTGCAATGACTGTTTGCATTTGGCTTGTCTGGTTTCCAGGCTGGTCAGTCGATTCCGGATGTTTTCATTCCCCCAGTCTGCTCTGGTTTATGCTGTTTGAGGGCTGGTTCAGAAATCTCTGCTGGACTGTCAGTGTCACGTTGTCATTTGGGTGACTTGATTGGTGAGAGTGCGGGAGTAACGCTGCCTGCCATGTCTGCTAAGATGGCAATCATCTCCTGGACGGAAAATGCGTTTGCCATGGTGTAGTTCTGAAAAGAACTGTTTATCAGTTATTAGCGCAAGACCGGTTTTGAACCCAAACTATTGGATCCTTCGTCAGTTGCCTTTTATTCAAAGAGCTCGCAATGGGAGCTAGTGCTGAGTGCTGATAGTGAAGTCAAGTCTCTTTTTATAGTGTTCCTTAATCAGCAAGGTGTTATGTGATTGGTTGTTAAGTTAAAGCAAAAAGCTGATTGGTAGGAATTAACTAACCAATCACGTTAAGGAAATTTCGATCCTGTGAGGTGTGAAGGTCGCACGCTAGATGTGCCGCCCGCATGGCGGGCTGCGTGAGTAATTAGTGTGAAAAACTGATATGCCAACAAAACCTGTTACATTTCGTAAATTTTGAAAAACACTCAACTAAAAGGGAGTGATGTAGTATTTTATCAAATTTTATCGTCTTGTGGCGTAAAAGTTGATCAGGAATGACGTTGGATAAAGATCTGTTGTTTTTTTGAGACATAGAGATGCCCTAGATAGGACTAACACTTACGCGGGCAAGTAGCGGTTTTACTCCGAAGAGCGTTTCATTCAAGGCTAAAAAAGGCTACGAGTCCACAGCTTCTACGCTCATAATAGTGGAATGTCAACTTGAAGATCTAGCATAAATGATCAGTTATTTTGACAATTTTTTAATTCGTGCATGATTGTCTGTATAGAGTCATTAACAGTGATCATATGCAAATTTCCTTTGAAGCAAAAATAATTCGTTCTTTTTATGATTGTTGTTTTGTTGAAGGAAGTTTGGCACGGACAAGCATGTTGTTGAGAAATTTTTCCTTCCTGTAAGATACAATCGGTGGCTGATTAAAGATTTCTTTGAGCATAGGCTGTTGAATCATGTGTCAGTGTTTCATGAGAATCTTTTTAAGATTCGGTGCGGCTGGAATGTAAGTTGTAACAAATGGCAGAATCTCTTTAGTTTGTTTTGTTTTGTTGCAAAGAGCCTCTTTTCGGTCACAGAACTGAACTTCAGTCGGAAATTTTTGAACGAGTGTTAAGGGATAGCCTCTTTGGCAGAGTCGTTGTTCAAATTCTCGTTTGTACCTTTCAAAGTTTTCTTTGACTGAGTTAGTTCTTAAAAGACGTAACGCTTCTCCTTTGATAAAACCCTTTTTAGAGTTAAAGGGATGGCAAGATGAGAAGTGTGTATACTGAAACGTTTCAGTAGGCTTGAAATGTGTTTGTAAATCTAAGATTTTGTGAGTTGAATGACGGGGTCCTTTGAAGACCTCGGTGTCAAGGAAAACAGCGCGTTCTGATGACATTTCACAAGTGAACTTAATTGATTGATGGAAGGGGTTAGCGAAGTTTACGAATTCCGAAACTTCTTTGATAGGAATGTTCCACAATGAAAATGTCATCGATAAATCTTTTCCAAACTGGAGGCTTGAAAGGGCTAGCCGTAAGTAGTCGTTTTTCAAGATCTACCATAAAAATAACAGAGAAAGTGACCACCATTTTGGTTCCCATAGCAACGCCATGAGTTGGTAAGAAATGTCTTTCCTTGAATTTGAAAGAATTTTCTTTAAGTATGAGCTGCATGAGTTCCTGCAAATCATTTTTGGGAATTGGTAGTTTTTGCTCATAATGATCTTCATAGTGACAGCAGATAACATCAATTCCTTCTGATTGAGGAATGTTTGTGTATAAGGAACTAACGTCTAGCGTAGCTAATATTACATTGTCTGGAATTTGCGTGCTTTTTCCATAAAGTTAATAAAATTGGTAGTGTCTTTAAGGTGTGACTCCTGTTTAGTAGCAATTGGTAGTAAAAGTGAGTCAACGAAACTGGAAATACGCTCTGTAGGGCCGCTACTACCAGAAACAATTGGTCTGCCGACCGGTGTTTTTTTGTGAATCTTAGTCAGCGTATTTATTTACTTTATTGAAAACACGCAAAAACCAGAGGATGTAATATTAGCTATGCTAGACGTTAGTTCCCTATACACAAACAGAGTGATTGAAGGTTGTTGAAACAGACACCTTCAATCAGTTGCTGTAGACATTTGCTTGTATTGAGGAAATTCTTTACTTAGTATAACCCAGATACACATGAAGAATGGTGCGTGCAGTTCAGGCGTATATATTAACATTAACATCAATGGGACAAGTTACTTTAATTTAGGAGATCCTTGAATTAGTGTTCAATATTGATCTAGCTAGACCACAGCTACTTCCTCAGTTGTTATTTTTTCCTATGGCCATCAGTTGTACTTCATCCTTTTCGAAGTTGTGGTTTATAAAGACACTTTTTGAGCACCTGTTTACCACTCAACAACTCATCTCTTTAGTGAATAGATTCAAAGGGTTTGCATCTATTTGTGTTTGTTTGAAAGGTGTGGCTCATCTTAACAACATAAATATCAAATCCCTGACCTACATTTGGAAAATGACTAGAAGAACCGGACAATGTCAGGAATACATGTATTACACCGCACAGCTGTGCATTAGAACAGAAAGAAGCTTTGTTACCTTCTGTTTTATTTGAAATAGGCAGTGTATAATGATGCCAGTTTTTTACTGTCAAACCAGCGAAGTTGTTAACTTGGCTACGAACTACAACTGGAGCAAGTAATAATAATAATGGTAATGATAATAATAATAGAACGATGAATTAACATATGGTTCCGTTTATTTGTTGCCAGGTAGACCATCAGTACAGACATTCACTTGCATTATTCTGCATAATTCTGGCTTGCTTTGGTAGTGGCGTGTCTAGCTCAGTCACGAATGTAGACATTAAAGGGGCTAGGTCACGCTATTTTTAGTAGCTGACGAGGAGATCAAGTAAAGACGTATAAATAAAAAATTTATATCAACATTAGAACTGTCGAGTCTTGTATACCCTTTTCTCATTAGCAACACAATCGATGAATCGTAATCTTACTCACCTTTCTCTTCGTCGAAGCTCCAACGACAACAAATGAGCAGCGAATGTTGAATCTGTCTTAAAGGTGCTGCTGCTCTTAAGCGTGTTCCACGTTGAATGAATGTCTTTGCTGACCCTTATTCGCGTGAATTTAGACTCACGCATTTTTTTCCGAAGGAAAAGCTTGTCTGGGGTGAGAATCTGGCGGCCTGAGTTGGCCCTTCGTCCACCACGACCTCCACCACTAGAGGATGACATCGGAATTATAACCGAAAAGTCCAGCGAAAGGTAAAAATAACTACGTCAAAATAAAGTTTGAAAAATGCCCTTGAAGCTGCTAAACGATTGGAGAAGTTCGACACCGCGATTGCTCAGGATTGAACAGATTGCTTTCAACTCGACGCCAATGGCGGAAATTTTGAAAAAAGACTTTCAGCTTATTTTCAATCGTGTTCGTACCCAGTCCCCTTGCGCAATCCCGTGACCTAGCCCCTTTAACATCAATGGGAAATGTTATGTTTATTAAGGAGACCTTTGAATTTGTGTTCAGTCTCCAATATGGCGGACGGTAAATAGTGTGAATATCTGGAACTTACTTAGCTATCTAGTCAACTGAATTTCTGAACTGAGTGAAAAAACATTTACACAAGGACTTTTCCTAATACCGTAACTCCTAAAATGGCTGAAAATTTTGAGATAAGTGTGTATTTCTTGACAAACGTTATCTTAGCTTTATGTCACGCACAGCGATAACTTCAAAATTCAAAATGCACTGGTTTCCAAACGAAGGACACTTTTGAGCTAGAAAGTTGTAAACAGGTATAAATTTAGTGCCTCTTATGTCTGATGAGGATAAAACCTTAAGTGGCCCTTTCATTTAGAGTTGAGAATTTGATGACGTCACCTTGCACACACTCTATACTGTAAAATGCGAAGTGGGGAGTGTGGAAAATGAGTAGCTACGATGAATTAACTCATTCTCGGCACCGTTTTTCCCGCGAAAAAAATTTGAGAAGCACACCTCGCTAAAAATCATTTTTTTCACTAAAAGTTCATAGCGGGACATCTGTAAATTTATATTCATTTAAAAGGTCAAGAATATGAACTTTCACGGCCATTTTTTTCTTCGAGATAAAAATAAATCTCGGATTGCGATGTTGCATTGAACCCGCGTGTCACGCAAAATTCCCTTCAAAACTCTGGCTTCGGAGCAAAATATCTCTTTCACATTGACAAATACCACAGATCAGCAATAGTAAAATCTATTCCTTATCAATCCAGCTTCATCATGTTAAAATTTCAGCAGAATCGAACAAAACCAGGCGAAATTAGATTTTATCTTTTGTATCTCACTCAAGTGCTCTTGAGTAACTTGAGAAGGGCGGTAACCCATAGCAACCGACAAACACGGCTCGACACGAACTCGACACGAAATGCCGGTTTCGTCCAAAAAACCCCACAAATATCGCTTAACAGCTGAAACTTGACTGGGAACATCTTTTTCGAACTTTTCTTAAGTGATTTAGACGAAAAAACTACCTCTGAGTGCTACATAAGAGGAGCGAAATCAAAAACAAAGCAAACAAGCATGACAAGGCGATGACAAGCCGATAATTTATTCTAAATGCAAGTCTGCACGTACGCAAACAAATTCTTGTTTCTGGATAATTTCCAGCCTCAGCAGCCATCGAATGGTTCAAAAATTACTTACACTAACCTTACAAATATCCTGAATTCCAATTCCGAAAGATTTGGCCCCAATTTTCGGCGAAATAAAACATTTCCTCGCGTTGTCCGCCATTAAGCTCCCACGCATACTAATTTTTCAAAGTGACAAACTTCTCCCGAGGGGGGATAAGAGGAAAAGAGCTGAAAAATGGCCTACGATTGGCTAATTATGAGGTCATTTCACTGTCCAAATTTGGGAGAAATCGGATGTAACGCAGATCTTCTATCAAAGATTGCGTTACCGGTCGGATCCAACCGGTAAATCGCCACGCGCGCACAGAATGAGTTAAGGAATTGTTGTAGCCATATTTTGGAGGGGTTGGTCTAATTTAAAGTTTAGATAATCAATTGGGGTTTGATAGATTTGTACCTTTTGTTTCAATTACTAAGTGTAATTCATTCTACGCTGGTGTAAACAATTAGAAGCCAAGTTTTAAGGAAAAGGACTAAATTTAGAAAAACTGTCCAAAACATCACATATAGGCAGACCCAAGGCTTAATTCAGGTAAGATTGTGAACAATTTTCTTTTCCTTACAAGCTTTTTATATTTTCCTTACCATACGTTTGCCACACTCCTTATCTGCTATGTAACCGGCCGCAAACACACAGATCAACTCAATTTCACCACTCTATGAAGGTACAAATTTGTTTAATTTTTAGTCCTCTATTTTACAAAAAATCATTGAATCATCTTGACCATCTTGGGTTGATTTCACTTGTTGTTCTTTAATAATCTGTGTAAAGAAAAGAAGCCAAACAATTGGGGTTAGGTGTGGATCAAGTCAGAAGTCCAGGCTCACTCTTTGGGGCGTTTATATACCGTTTTTCGCATTCAAAAAAATAAAAACTTGGAAGTTTCCTTTCAGGTCCAAAATTAAATATTTGCGCAATGAGAATACAAATTCTGTGATCACAGATTGCAAAGAAGGAATAAAGTTGAAACTTTCTACTCTGAACCTCAGCTAATGCTAACTTGGACGTAAACTTTTGTTCCAAAAGGTATGTAGGCTGGATCGTGTAAGAAAACAGTCAAATATCAATGGTTACACCGACAAAGATTTTCCCTGAGAGATAAGAAACGAAATCAATGAATCCTGCTCCCAAAAATTAGGTAAGCAAGGCCCAACCAATTTGGCTTAATCGAAACAGTTTGTTGTTTTAAAAATGGTTTGATCTTCTCAATCGTCCTCCTCCTTAATTATTCAAGCATTATTCCTTTTCTGTCTTGCAATACCTATACTTAGTACAAACTCCTTTAATTCTTGAGTAATTCCAAAGTGACCAAGTACCTAAATATATCATTTCATTTTACAAGTAGTTCAGCCGATAGTTCCTCAACAGAATGATTCTATTGTTTAAGTTGAACAGTTAAGCAGCTCGTGATTTACAAGTTTATCTCGTGTTTTCTCGTGTCTGCAAATAGTTGACCCGGCCCTTCTTTAAATATATGTTGTTTGAAATATGTGTTGAATGTATGCTAACTTAAAATCTTGAGCTTGCCTCTGAATGGTATAGACAGCCAAATTTAAATACTTACCACTGGGATAGAAATACATCGTATTCCCCCTCATAAGGGACGTTTTTTTGCGTAAAATAAGGAGGCTGTCATCATGAAGGACAACCCCCTTCAGATTGTTAAAGGTATGGATTGCCTGAGCGGCCCTGACGCTGACTTCTCTCAATCTTTGTAAGGTGACATTGAATTCCGGTTTTCCCTGAGAGATAAGAAACGAAATCAATGAATCTACCTCCTCCTTCATTATTTGAGCATTATTCCTTTTCTGTCTTCCAATACCTATACTTAGTAGAAACTCTTTTAATTCTTGAGTAATTGAGTAATTCCAAAGCAACCAAGTACCTAAATATATCATTTCATTTTACAAGTAGTTCAACTTTTTATTAAGATCACAAATGCTTAGTATATAAGTCATGTTTTACCCATCGAGCAGTTGGTTTCTCCCACGTGAACAAGAGAGAAACCAATGCAAGCAACCTTTTGTTTTTCCACTGAGCATGCACAAGTTTTTCAAACCCCATGTGATGCATTTGTAAAACGCCAATCAAAAGAAAGCAATTTTCTCATCAAAGGCGCCGACAAAAGAAAAGACAAAAGAGACCATAAAGTGTTTTTTAGTCGTGTAGCTATTGGTTTATTAGAAAATCACATTTCCACGTGGCAACTATCAGCCGAGTTGAGAGTTGAACTACCAGCTTTGAAATGGTTTCAAATTGTGCCTGAGAAACACAGAAAGCGTGACGTGACAACTGTGTTTGCATACTCTCATGTGAACACGCCTATTGACCAATGAAAATGCGCGTACTGTCTTAAATATTTTAGAACAACAAACAACCACAACAATCTTTAATTCGTGCCCAGAAAAGTTTTACAAAACAAAAAATACGTACCAATAAGAAAATTGCAAAAAAGGACAGAGCACAGTCACTAAGTGACTGTGCTAAGTTCAATAAAAAAAATAATTGAGCTAAGTAGCTGGGCCAAGCCGAAAGAAGTTGCTGCAGTACAGTTACTAGAAATAGAACATGGGACACGATTTCGGGTCACGCCCGCAAGCGCGCCTGAACACACACACAAAGTACAAAAGACGGAAAAGGGATGTGCTCACAAAAAGGACATTGATAAACCAGTCACTTTCACCTTACACACCTTTTCCCACACTGCTGTCTCTATTTAGGAAGTCACTAAAGTAATTTCTTAATTTGTTGGTACCGGTAATTTGACATACCTTTATGGTTTGGTTGATGATAACGGTCAATCAGGAATTAAGTATTCTGAAAAAATTTTGCCTCTCTGTTCAGACAATAATTGTGTAATCTACAGCCAAAGTCATATATAAGAACATCTGGTGCTGAAAAAAGTTAAGACATGCAATATTACTTTCAGAATTCATGTTTACAATTTAAAAGGATAAAAATAACCCAAAGCAATCACCATCAAGGAATGACAAATTGACTGCCAAATAAAGTGCTTGAATGAAATGAATCATCATGGCAAACCTTTGAAGCATCGTTCCAGAAAATATCCAAGGATGAACATTGAAAGATCAGAGAGTAAGGGGGAGAGAGGAGGAGGAGGGGCTTCAAGGTCAATATTTTTAAATGAAAGACGAAGTTTAACTACTGGTACTTGGAAAAAAGGGGTTGAAGCCAGAATAATCTCCAGAGAAGGAGGGTGGGGTGTGGATAAATAATTTTGTTATACCTCCCAACTTAAATAAGTTCTCTAATTGGAGGAGAACATGTCACGTGCTGTGGGTTAAATCTCTCTAACTCCCTAGGGCGAATAAAACTCACTAACTCCCTAGAGAAACAACAACTTGAACTTTGGACTCGCACGTGATCATGTTGTGCACCTTGAAACTGCGAGAAATTTGTATACCAGTCGGCCTGATGTTAAAAAGCCATTGAAGTAGGACAAGATTTCTCATTAGAGACGGCATTCACTATTCAAGAAAAGGGATTTATAGTCGCATAAACATATCATGCAGATTAACAAAAGGGCAAATACATGTATGAACGTTTTGAGTCTCCAAGCTTTTGGTTTGGTGCCAAAAATGGGTTGCCCGCGTTCGTCAACTCACTCACGGATCACCAACACCAGGTAGGAAAGTATTTGTGTAATGTACAACAAAATAGGCTGTTCCTGATCAAATCAAACTCAAAATGCTCAAGTTAAGCATTAGAAGACGCGAAAGCAACTTTAGTACTTTCTATATTTTTTGTAAGCTGTGAAGAAAAATACTGTTATCGTGATTTTTCGATAGGATAGGTTGGTTTTGGCAGCTGCTCAATTTTGAGAGTGCAGCCAGTGTATGCAATGGCGTCAAGCAAATCATTTTTTTCAGAGCTTTTTCTATTTTTGAGTCGGGAGGTATAACAAAACACTTAATGACTGGCTCCTCGGGAAACAGTGAGTTTTGTTTCCCCTCGACCTCCATGTTGAGGGTCTCAGGGAAACAAAACTCACTGTTTCCCTTGTGGCCAGTCATTAAGTGCTTATTATACCTAAACCAAAATATAAAATTCTGTAGTACAGTGAAATGTCTCCATACCTATAGAAAATCTGGTCTTAAAATGGTGAATATGGTGTTTGGAGATTCCACCTGTAACATCACCTGGAATCCATAGCATATACCTGAAATCGATATGCAAAATCTTTTAATTTTAACAAATAAATATCGTAATAAGCTGCGGTTCCATGCTGGAAGAGTTAACATTGGGTCAAAATAACCACATCCTTCAAGGAAAGGCACTAGAAATTCCAATGGGAAGTGGAAGGTAGGGTGGGAGATTCCAATAGTCAAGTTTTTTTTTTCAGGAAAGGTATAAAGCTAAGTACAAATTTTCAGGGATGGTTCAATTCATTGTGTAGATCCCAAAGGTGGACATAAGGCAAAATGTTGTCTCCCTTGCCTCTGCTGACATCTTTTTTAGTCTCTGACTTGTACACTAAAAGCAAACTTCCCTCCTCTTCCCCCCTGGCGAGGGGTGGAATAAAACAAAATACTTTGAAAATTTACTTTAAAATTTGTTGACTGGTTAAAAATTTATTAAAACAGCCACAATATCGTTGTTGCAGCTAAAACATGGCTGCTCAATATTATGTTGCATATGTCACATAACTTAACTTAAGACACCATTATGCATAGATACTCTAAAAACATTTTAAACATATAAATGAGAATGAACGTTACCCACCATATTCACAGAGCATCGTGACAGTCCCAGGAAGTAACGATTTGTGCGTCTTTCCAAGCTTTCTGCACGTCTGTTTTTCTCTTCTGTGGTCATGAGAGTAACTTCCTCTCGCCAGTATACTAGGAAGATGCGTGCAAAATGTGATGGAATCCACAAAGCTATCAGTTTCCTGAGCTGTTTGTTCATCACTCTGCTGCATACATGTATTACCCTCAAAGGGGGCAATGCTCTTGGACCATAACTCAGTCAACAGGGCATCAAATGCTTCTGGGAGGGATCAGTCCTTCAAATTAAGACCTTTCACCACATCAAAGAGCAAAGGGCAGGTTCTTTTTAGGGATTGCAGTGATAGAGGATCCTTCTTGACATCTGTGATCCTGATCTTTTCCAGAAGTAACTTTGCCTCATTTGTTGCAGGCACCAGAGCACAGGCAGGAGATGGTTTGGCCAAAGAAGTTAAAAGTGGCCTAAGGTACATGGATGCAAGATTTTTGTTCTGTGCACCTTCCTGGGAAATACACCATTCAACAACAGCTTTAATCACCTTTGAGTGCTTGTTGAGGAGAGACAACAGTGTATTGATATTGCTGAGAGGTCTTTGAGAATTACAGTAACTAAAAGTAAACAAAAAGTGCAATTAGCAAGCAATACAAATTCCAGACTACGAGAAAACGCCTATGGTAAACAAACCTATTTTTATGGCATAAAAACAGGACTAAGAGATTTCAAGAATTAAACTTTAATGGATGCATCTAAAAAGAAACAGGATTTAAAGAAAAAACAGTTAATATCTGTTATGTTATGTCTGGATATCACCCACGACCAATCCTTTTACTCCTGGGCTTCTGACTCTCCTCACTTAAAACAGCAAAATACGGATGAATAATTTCCTGGTTTGTGCTGACATTCTCTGGAAAACCAAGAATTCAATTTGTGCTGTTGTTTTGCAGAAGATTAATAAATTAGGAAAATGGGTAACAAGATAGCAACAATCAGTAATACTGTTGTTTTGCTTCACTTTGTTGTTGCTGAAATGTTTTTTGTACATAGATACATACATACACCTTTATTCAAAAATTTTGAAAAGGAGAGTTTGGAGGTTAATCCTATATTACAACTCACCTGAAAAAATAAAAGTAAAATGTGTAAAATTATGTACAGAAAATTTTCAGATCACAAAATAAAAAAGAAGAAAATCTATCTAAGGCTTATAATTTTAAAAATGATTTCAATCTTGATTTTAAAAGTTCAAGAGTCCCTGCTTCTACTATAACCTTCGATAAACTGTTCCAGTCATTTACTACTCTAATAAAAAAAGAATGTTTAAAACAGTTAATTTTTGAAGATTTTAAAAAAAGTTTATGAGTGATTAGCTCTCGTACATTTGGACAAGCGAACAGACAAATCTTCAGGAAAGGACCTTGACTGTTAGGCTCTCAATTTTTTTTTTCTCTCTCTCTCAATGGACTGTACTAGTGACCAGTATCTACATGCATTTATAGTGCCAATGTATGTCTAAAAATTTGAACATCATGAGTGATTAGAGATGTGCATATACCTTTGAAGGAGATCTCTAGTGTGTTTGTGATTGATCATCACCCTCTCTTTGAACCTAGTAAATAAGGAAAATGCTGATACATGAAACAGTTGAACATGCAATTCAATATTACTGAAGTAAGGGCTTCTACTCTTTTGGGTGCCTGCCATTATGTTCCTCCTACGTTATGTTCTTCCTCATCATTATGTTCCTGCCTACACCAATAACATGCATATGGAATAGGTACCTTGAAAATAAAGGAGTTAAATAGAAAAAAAGGACTTGACTTAAAAATTATTATATGAAACACTTAGATTAGGAGCTCAAGATATCTATCCCATGATAGCTGATGATGGAGGAGCCTGAGTCAACTATCACGTATAAAAATCGAGAATGAATAATGTAATTGTATTAGTTTAAATCTAGAAACACAAGTGGAAGTTTGGGAGAACGAGAAATGCTGTGGGAACAGTTTCCACAGCTTT
>JAHPZR010017479.1:42500-47500 GCA_019787425.1 Platygyra sinensis
TATTAGATAATACTGAAAGTTCTAAGTTCTTATTTTTTTCGCCTTGCTATCAAAGCCTTTATGGCATCTTGTGGTTATTCTTGCTTCGTTGGTGGTTACTGCGGTCCAAGTACCTTCAATCCGGCCAATGTGCAATGTGTTTCAATCGGCAATTGCAAGAAAGATGTCCGCTCCCACCTAGTCTACTGCAAAATAAGCGACGATTCTGGCGTCGACAGTGAAACAAAGCTGTTGCTAGCTCGCGCAGGTAGGTTTTAGCCGTTACAAATCCATCATGCCGTTTTAACGTTTCTTTTTTTCTTCTATAACTACCTTCGTTGACTGAAATTTCAATCGGTAATTTTCAGGCGTTTTTGAAATAGAACAATCTCATTTGAAAATGACTGTCTGCCCTCGCCATCGCGATTCATTTGGTACCAGATGGCGGTGTAATAGGTCTCGTTGTACCATTCCTGCTGAAATGGCTGCCCACAAAGGCAAATCCTCAGCTCCAAAAGCCCAGTGTGGATTAAAGAAGGCGCATTCCGCACACGTTTTGCAGACGACGAAGATGCTTGTACCAGTAGGCTCGCGTACGTATTTCACATAGTTTTAACATTAATATACATCATTCAATTGCTGACATGTGCAAAGAGAAGGAAAGTGGAGATTTGCTGAGCATGTTGCGCCAGCGAAAAGCGCCCTCGCACGCGTCTCGCGTTCCACGCGTGTCAACCCCTTGATCTCTCCCTCGGCCCTCCCCCTGCAGGCGACGTCAAAGTTGTAGATTATTGATTTTTTTAAAATTACATTTCGTTTCCATGGATACCAGGTAGAGCAAGTTAGAGATTTTAAGTCCCGGATAATGGTTTGCAAATGATCTTTACGAGCGCTAAGAAGAAGTCTCGCAAGGCGAGATTTTCAAGGGATTTATGAGGTTCACTGAAAGCAAAGAAATATTGGTGATTTATTTTTGAAGACCACTCTTTGTCTTTTATCGTGTTTTTTTCTCTTTTTTGCTAAGTTTTACAGATAGCTGCGTTCGCCAGTAATAAGTGGTTTTTTATCTTGTCGAAAAAACGTGCCTAAAGACAGAGACAGTTCTCGCGAATTACAAGCTTATAATTTGATGAATTCTAAACCTTACAGAAAACCTTGCTTTGATTTCTGTAAAATGGCGTTTATCCCTCAAGGTATAACATCTGCCCCAAAGATTTAATAAGCCTATGAAATGTGTTATGTAGCCCGCGCTAACATTTCTTTGGAAAAATAGGTAACTTATTGGATTGTTTTATTCTCTCGACTTTGCAATGGTTTTTATGGTACGTTATTTTTCTGAATTTGGTCTGGTAAACGATCTACGATTATGGCGTTTTCTTACAATGAAATAATGAAAATAGATATTTTGCGCGACATCGGTAAGTTACCTGTCCCGAACTTTCAAATGGAGTCAGTTTTAATTTAAAAATGCCATAAAACTCCACTCTAATGACTTGAAATTCAGGGTACAAGAAGACACAATAAAATAATGCATAAGAACCTCTTGCACGCCATGTGCGATTAATATGTATGGTGGGTATTTTAGTTTTCTCGGAAATGTGGATGAAGTAATACAGGTAATAAACGGGTGTCCGTAATAGCGAGGTTTCCGCAGGGCGGAGGTTCGGAATGCTCTACATTACCAAATGAACTTGGAGGTAACAAATATTAATTAACAAGTATATATATTTTTTATGTACAATTATACAGCTATTTGCAAGCAGTGCAGGGAATATTTGGCCAATCTTATCGCAAGTGCGGCGGTCACTGAAGGTGTCAGTGAACCTGTGCAGACGGCTGAAGCCACAGGCAGTCAAACAGAAGAGCTGGCATGCACTCTCGAAGAGAGCGACAAATCTCCACTGGAAGAGGTAACATCATTTCAGTGTCTGTTGGCATTAAAAAAGTCGATCGTTTCACGTTTTATGTGTTACGACAAATTGTGCATGAGCATCATGAACTTAAGGCGGCAGAGCAATGTTTCTTTTTTGCCATTTATATATTAAACAGTGTACATTTTGCCCATTTGGAATACAGGAAGAAGATCTTAGTGCTGCATCTGACGAGCTGACAGCAGGCGTTGAACGAATGAAGATCTCTGATGACAGCCCTATCCTTTCTCCTGAGACGGCCAGTACAGTTTCTTCTTCTGGAGATGGGAATGGATCTTCAAGGGTGACAGCCCGACCAAGAGATGCCCTTAACATTTTCCTCAATGAGTGTCAAATCCAGTCGCTTGGAAAGCCTTGGCTGGATTGGGGCGAAGTCAGTGTGCGTACAAGACAGCGCTATGTCCAGCGATCTGGTGAGATTGTTGCAGCCGTACTTAAAGTGATTTCTACCAATAACGCTCCCTATCTGTGGAAAGCGCTACAGACGTCCGGTGCTGTGAACCAGCAACTGGGTCTCCATCAAGCATCTCTTCCATCAGAGACAGCTTACCTAGAAGCACTGGCAGAGGCATATAGCAATGCAACCAGCTGGGACACACGGCGGCAAGTGCTGTCCGTAATGTCAGGAGTCGCCAGTTTCAGAGCCATATCTGAATTTATACCCGGCTTGACCCAGTATCGTTACACAACGGCCAACCTGCACCGTGTTCAGTATGGACGGCATGCCCCAGTGCCCACCAGCGAGTCCCCAAGACTAAGGATAGACGCAAACCAACTGGATCATTTCCTGGGGTTTATCACAAGCCCTCATCTTGTTCAGGACCTACCTTTTGGCGAAAAACACCTCCAGCTCTCGTCCGGGAAAATTATCACGGTGCCAAACATCATTCGCACCATGATACCTGAACGGATTGTCATGCAGTACAGGCAGTATTGCAGTGAGACTAACTTCAAGCCTTTTAGCCGCAGTACCATGCTACGAATACTGACAGAGTGTAGTGCTTCGGTGCGCAAGTCCCTACAAGGCCTCGATTATTTCGCAGCAGAGGGGGCACGAGCATTTGATGACCTTGCTTCAATAGTGGAGGATATTTCTTCACTCAGAGCTGACGGCCGAGAGTGGGCAAGCCGCATCAAAGATTCCCTGAAGGCGGGAAAGCTCTATCTTAAAAGCGATTTTAAGGTAAATTAGAGTGTATACTTGTTTACACTGTAGCGTATCTGTAGTGTACATTTTTTTGGGGGGGAAAGACTTGTTTAGGGGAAAGGGTTTAGAATCATAAAATTTTCTCCCCAAAACAATCGAGAACTGAAGCGTTTAACAGCGGCAGTAGGAGACATGGCTGTAGCTGTAACAGTAGCAGAAGCAGTAGCAGTAGTAGTAGCAGCAGCAGTAGCTAGCAGTAGCAGTAGCAGTAGCAGTAGTAGCAGCAGCAGCAGGATCAGGAACAAAAACATAACTGAAACATCAGCTGACATATTTATATTGGTAGTGTGAAAATAACATATGTCTTTTTGCTTAATCAGGTGCACATAGACAGTGAGGCTAGAGTGGCTGACCACTGCAGCGTATACGCACTAAGCGACCCCTCTGAGTCTGCGTTCAAACAGCGGTGTGACCACGAGCATAACGAGCTCTGTGATCAGTGCCAAGCCCTCAATTGTCCCCTACAAGAGGTCGGCGAAGCTGCGCAAGATGCTGAATTTCGCAACGAGGATGAAAGAGATGAAATTCTCTTTCTGTATGAGTCGGCAAAGCGATCTATTCAGACATGGAAAGCCCACCAGTTACGGTCAGTACAGCAGGATAAATCGAGGATGGATGTTCTTCAACTGCTGGACGACAACACCGTGCTGATTGTCAACGACTGGGCCATGAAGTTCCTCCCCCAGCTGTACAGGGAATCCCAGCAAGATTGGTTCGGGAAGAGGGGAATTTCCTGGCACATCTCTGTTGTGTTTCGGAGGAAAAGTGGGGAGCTCCAGTCCCAGGCGTTCATCCACATTGTTCAGTCTTGCAGTCAGGACAGCACTGCCGTGATCCTGATGATGCAGCACGTGTTAAAAACACTGAAAACGGAATATCCAGAGATAAATTGGGCCTACCTTCGTCAGGACAATGCCGGGTGTTACCATTGCGCCAATACTGTCCTTGCGTGCCAAACAATGGAGCAGTCAACCGGGATCAAAGTAGCGCGACTAGATTTCAGTGACCCCCAAGGTGGCAAGGGAGCAGCCGATAGGCTGGCAGCTACGTGTAAGTGCCACATCCGCATTTACCTCAACGAAGGCCACGATGTCACGACAGCAGAGGAGATGAGGGAGGCCCTGCTTTCCCATGGGGGGGTGGAAGGTGTCAGGGTAGCTCTCTTGCCGTCAATAAACCAAACAGTGGAGCTGCAGAAAATTCCTGGCATAAACAAGCTGAATAACTTTCAGTTCACTGACGGATCCCTCCAGGCATGGCGCGCGTATGGTATCGGTCCAGGAAAGAGCATTTCGAGGGAGAAAGTTTCAGGTCAGTGAAATCTTATTGCCAATGTGTCTTTTTTGTCATTTTTAAAGACACTGGTATTTTAAACGTATCGTGGAGATGCGTTAACGAGCTTAGCCTATAGACAGCCACTTCAAATCTGTTGCTAAGTGTTCAACTGACAGGTTTAAGTAGCTTTTATTGATGAAATAAACTGAGAGTGACAAACAAAACACGTTCTAAATATTTTGCACCAAGAACAAATGACACTTTCTTCAGTAGAAAGAAACTCCCCACACTCGTAGCAAGTCCCCATGTTCTGTGATAGTTAACTGGAATCTTAAATGACATCATCAAGAAGGAAGCCAGCTACTAGAGTACTGAGGCGCCTGACGTGCTTCCTCAGCATGATGATGATGATGATGATAATGATGATGATGAGGAGGAGGGGGAGGATAATGAGGATACCGATGGTGATGAAGAAGTTAAGTTAACTGAAGATGCGTACAATATAACTGATTCATTGCTGTGTAAATTCTATTGTCATATTTGTAAGTGTAGCGTAGGCCTCTTAATTTACTTTGATGTGATGTTTATGTTAATTCTGTCTAGTTTTA
>JAHPZR010017479.1:55000-65000 GCA_019787425.1 Platygyra sinensis
CTGGCCCTTAATCAACCCCCTGAAGACTTGAGATAAGATATGATAAGACTTGGATAATTGAGTTTATTAATGAACTGTTTTTGACTGCTAGTGAGTCAACTTCTTCACAATAAAAGTACAATATATGTAACTAGAACTTATTTTGTATTAGAGCTGTGTAGTACAAATCATGTTTCAAATAGGGGGTGAACAGAAGAACACCTCCAAGAAATACCACAGACTTCAGAACTTATCAAAGAAACTAACAGAGGTCTTCTTCACAGAACGGGCAGAGGCCAGTTTCATTGATGGTAGACAAAACATCTGGAATATCTGAAGTGTCTTTCACTCACCCAAATTTGGTCACTGGAATTTTTCGGTATGAAAGACACTTTGGACCTCTTGGTGACATGTGCTGCCCATTGACAGTTCTGCAAAACTCAAAAATATCTATAACAATATCTGGACGGGCCTCAGTATTGATAGAGTCCACAACAAAGTCCCAGTGGACACAACTACTAATGCCAGGTCTGCATGTCAAGCACTTCTTGCCCTCTCTGCTATATGATACAATTCCCCATGAACTAGAGGGACGGTTCACGGCGATGATGTTTGGATGCTAAACTTATATAAAAGTTTTGCTAAAATTAGTTTCCAAATCATCATCCGGACTGTCAGAAACTGCGAAAAATAATGCACAAAAAGAAAAAAAGGTGTTATGTGACAATTAAAAATATCTATTCTAGTACTTCATGTTCAAAACCTCTTACCCTCCCTGACTCAAGAAATGAACACAAATTATTTCCCATTCATAAAATAACAGTGAATTTTAGGCTTTATTTTCACCGAAAAAAAGAACGGTCAAGAAAAGTGCACACCTTCCTCTTCCTGTTCCAATGTAGGGCTGATGGAGTTTGTATCATCCAAAAACTGCATTTGCTTGCCTAAAGCTTGCACATGAATGCAGCCTGGATTCACTTCTAACCAATCGAAAAAACAAATTATTGACAAGAAATTGTTAAGACCATTTGGCCATTACAGCTATCACAGATTTAGGGTTGTCGCTGAGGAATTTTTACAGATGGTGCCTTGAAAAAACACATTTAGGCTGCATCTTGTGCTGTTAAGTGAAGTGAAATATTTCAGGCTAAACATGTGTAGATGGACAAGCCCCAGTCCTCAAATGAGAGATCCTCCATCCTCCTTTACACACCTTCGAAAGCAATTGAAGACCTTTGTGCAAAAAGGGCATATATTAGTTTTTGGCCGATTTTCATTTTTTGCATGATCGAGCTAATTTTCAGCAGACTGAATTGTTTTGACATGAAAAACATCGTTCTGTAATTAATTTTGTTAATTTGCGCTTCGTTTTCGAGAAATAACGTATGCAAAAAACTCAGTTTTCCAAGCAGCATCTTTTGGAGATCTTTTGTTGAACAAAAAACAAAAGAAATCTTTTGTTTCGCTAAACAATGAAGTCACCGAAGCGTTGCCAGTTTGCTGCTTGTTGTTCAAACCGAGACATGTTTTATTATCCATATAATTACGCCAGGTCACAGTCGTGCTTGTTTTGACGTGATGCTGGTTCGATACGAGGTCGGTCGAAATTATTATTTTTTGGTTTATTTATCCTTTTTCTTCCAAAACCCAAAACATCTATTTAAAAAGACCGTACTGGCGAGTTTGCGTCGAGTCGAAATCCACCTTCGAAGAATTCGAGCCGACCGATACAGGTTTTATTATCTATAAAATTACCAGGAGGTTTCAGTGTCACTTCGCTGAACGGGCCACATTCGTGTTTGTTTTGACGTGAGGCTGGTTCGATACAAGATCTGTCAAACTTTTTTTTTGGTTTATTTATCCTTTTTCTTCCAAAAACCAAAACATATATTTAAAATAAACCGTGCTGTCGAGTTTGCGTTGAGTCAAAATCCACCTTCGAAGAATTTGAGCCGATCGATACAGGCTTCATTATCTATAAAATTACACAGAAGAATCAGTGTCACTTCGTTGGCGCAAGCGATAAGGCCCTGAACGGGCGACGTCCGTATTTGTTTTGTCGTGATGCAGGTTCAATACAAGGTCTGTCGAAAGTTTTTTCGGTTTATTTATCCTCTTTCTTCCAAAAACCAAAACATCTATTTGAAATATACCGTGCTGTTGAGTTTGCGTCGAGTCAAAATCCACCTTCGAAGAATTCGAGCCGATATAAGCTTTATTATCCCCCAGTGTCACTGACACCAGTTTCGATACGAGGTCAATCAATCTTTTTTTTGATCTATTTATCCTTTTTCTTTCAAAAACCAAAACATCTATTAAAAAAAAACCATGCTGGAGATGGGAGGCACAACAGTATGGGGCACAGTGTCAAGTTTGGTGCCGACACGATATTTTGCTGTTCCCTTCCACTTGTCATACATTTTGCTCTTGTGCAGGTAAGATGATTATGAGAATTTTCCTCGGAGTGTTCTACTGTTAGCAGTCTGGTTAAAATGTACTGAAAAGATTTGTAAGGCTACAGATGTTTGTTTATCTTCTGTCATGGTTTTTGTCATTAAAGTATGTGTGATGATCAACATCTGATTTTTCCTTTACAGCAACACACACACTTATTAAATTTTGTTTATTTTTACTGATTTTTTTTTATTTCCCAGAGGAATGAAGTTGGCAGTCGCCCTGCCATGGAAAACAAGGGTTTTCAGAGGTGTATGACATTTCTTCTTGGGTGTAGCAAGCACATGTGGGAGAAGCTAACAGACATTCCCCACTACTTTGACTTTTGGCACATAAAGAAGAGTTAGTGTTTTAATTATATATACTGAATTAGTTCATACCATCTATTTCTTAGAAAAATCAGAATATTTATTCAAATATGATATCTAGAGCATTGCAACTTTATTCCATTCTTTTCTTCAGAACTACAATGTTCAACAATATTAGATACATTTAAGACAATGAGCAGTCCTTTTTGCTCATGGATGTGACGTCACATCCATGAGCTTAGTTGGGACCCTTATGGCACTCACTCACTCAATTCTGATTAATTTATTCATTAAAGTGGAATTAAACACTTTTTTCGCCTACCTCCCCCACTAAGTATTGTTTTTTCCTCAAACACTTCTTAACGTATGTTTGGTTTGTTTATCAGGGTACTAGAGAGGGGTAAATTTTTGTGCAACAAAATGGCGGAACTTGTCATGGAGGTCGAAAGAGTCGGTCGACGATGGTTTTTCTTTCGATCTGTGGACAGGAATTCCTTTGTGGGTTGAAAATTGTGAAGTTGTTACGCTAAGGAACACTAGCTGCTACAAATTGACGTCGCAATCTTAAAAGCCTGGGTAAAAGCAACGTGAATCATAAAAGCTAGGATGTCTATCAACAGCAGTCCGGAGAAGGGATGCCATGTCATCTGGAAGCCAAAGTATCATTGTTTTCTTTCTTTGAAAATATGCTATAAGAGCACTTTTGAGTACTAGTAATATACATTCTTTCACTCGGAAACTGCCCGATTCCGAAAATAGTCACATGGCAAAGAACATGATTTTCTAATTGTTCGCCCTTTTGTGTCATTGTTGGGTGTTATTTTTATGGAGTTCACTTCTTTCTGTTCAGTTGGCAATTTATATTATCGGTGTTATGGATGTCATTTGTTCTGAAAATATTGATAACAAGTCTCGCATAGTTGGGAAAAAAAGCATTATGGCAACCCTCGACTGGCCATGGTAATTCTAATGTGAAGCAAATGAATGTACAAACTGAATAGCTAGTTTAACTCAACCAATTCCAAATATATCACTGGTATCTATCGCTCAAAATCTAAATTTACCATTTGAAAGTTAATTGATGCTCTAACTCATCTGAAGTCACAACTCGGTATTAACAGAACTTAAGATTCTAACTCTACTGCTTGGGAATTTCAAATATATTGATCTAATGCAGAAAAATACAGAACAAAAGGCTCTAACAAAATATCTTATAACAGACAAAAGATACACTCAGTTGATTAACCAGTGTACTACTGACTACCATACACAGACACAGACAGATCGTGTTTATACCAATGTGCCACATTGTGTACAATCAGCAAGTACCCTGGAGTCTTACTATTGTCTATTTACATTTGGACCATGAAAGCTGTTTGAATACTTGTTTACAATTTTCACTGTGTATCATATGAGATCATTTCATATTTAATTTAGCTGAGTATGAAACTTTCCATGCCAAATAAACATCTAAATGCATCAAACAACTATTTGGATCACATCTAGAGAAACAGTCACAACATTTATTTGCAGAAACAAAGAATGCTTTGAATTCCCTGTGTTTTTCATGTTCCTAAATTCGAATTCCTAGTCCTCATAAAGATTCAAAATTATATGTTACTCTAGCAAAATTTCCAGATGCATGACATAATAATCAATGTTTCAGGTTAAAAGGATTATTTTAGGTCCTGACTATTTCTTGAGGAAGCATGCCATTTATAGCTATCGTGTTCTTTCTTGAACCCTTTCCTGTGTTGAAATACCAAGCAATAAATATCAAGAGTTAGTATCACCCAACTAGTGGACTAATGCAAATCCTGTATTTGGATTGGCTACGCTACTAGGGGGCTATTAGTAGTAGTCATCAAGTAGCGAAATTTGCTGGTTTTTCTTGCGTTTTTTCCCCAGATAAATATTTCTTGAACTTGCATTTGCTAACTTTATTATTGCCTTTTCTGTCCGACTATTTGGATGATACTAAAACAATTAGACCCTTTGCCCTCAAGGGCCACGGCGAAGCCTCATGGGCTATTATTGACCCGTAGCCCTGTTGGGCTACGGGTCTAGTTGTTAAATAGACCCTATGCGAATATGGCTGCCTTTGTATTATTCTTTTGTTCGTATTTGAATTAGCCTCACTAACCTCATTTTTGAGACAAAAATTGTAAAGAATTTGTTATCCCAAACGAGGTTAGAGAGGCTATTTTGAATATGAACAAAAGAATGATTTAATGGCAGCCATTTTGCATAGGGTCTATAAAAAGCAATAAATATCACTTCAACGTACACCACAATTAGGTAAGTAGCTTATTTTGTTTTAGAGTTGAGGAAGGGGGAGAGGAAAGGGAAGCAAATTAAGATACATGACCGATAATTTTTCTGTATTCATTTTCATACCCTTTTAAAATATGTGACTATTATCTTTATTGTGTATCGCAGGTGAAGCAAGTTGTACTATTGTAATGTACATATGTCAATATCCAAGATGAACACTGCAGTAACAACTATAGTATATTATGAAAGTGACAGTGAGCAGCACCATTACTGATACTATATGTGTTTATATCAGGTGCCAGAAATAATATCACAATACCTGAACAAACTGGCTTTAACACAAGTCTTAAGACTTATGGAAGGAATCTGAGAATTACAGATAGAAGTGGAATACTCCTGCTTCCAAAGAAAATAAGATGCTTTCAACCCTTGTGTTAGCTACCACTTGAGCCGCTGAAACAGATTTTTTGCAAAAGACATTGGTTACAAGCATATATAATGTCTCTCCAAACTACACATATAATTTATTACATAATTGGAAACACTTTGGAACTTTATCCTTGTAGGTTGGTCAAAGTCAAGAATGTCAACAAGTGATATCCACCTGAACTCGCTATATTGCATCAAAACTTCCCTTGTGAGATAACTCTTAGAATTCCTAGGAATTCCTAGGAAACAATTCTTAGGAATTCCTAGGAATTCCTAGGAATGAAAGGTGTGATTTTTCATGGTAAATTGGAACTTGGAATTCCTATGAATTCCTAGGAATTCCAAGGTTAAAAAGTATTGACTGTGAATTCCCAGGAATGCTTAGGAATTCCAAATTGAAAGAAAATCAGACTGAGAAATCTAAAACATTCCAAGAAATTCCTTGGAATTTCTTAGAATAACTGGGAATTTTTTGGTGGAATCTTAGAATAACTAGGAATTTCTTAGAATAACAGGGAATTTTTTGTGAAATCTTAGAATTACTAGGAAAACTTGGGGATTAATGTCTAGGAATTTCTGTGAATACATTTTTTAGTATTGGAGGTTCAACCAAACATCAAATGGGGTCATAACCACCAGAGTGAATAATACAACTGAAGATGAATACCGGTACATAGAATGAGTCTAATGACACTAACATCAATTATAATCTTTTATTCCTTGAAATTTGGATGAACAAATATATAATGCAGGAAAGCAACTGAAAGTCCTCTTTGTCAACAAGCTTTATTTACAAATTGAAATGTCCATGGACTTTCTAACAATCACAAATAGCTGTAGGTTTAGCTAAGTCAAATTTAACACTTCAATGAAAACAGGAACTGCAGCTTGGAATAAACTAAAAATAATCGTAATCTGCCGACTAGCTACTGTGTCCTTTTTTAAACTTCTCCCGTAGTTTGCGTTGTTGTCCCCGGATGAAATTGTCTACTGCAGCCCTTTCTGTTGCATATTTCTTAAGCATGACACCTGAAATGAAAATGAAGCAAATGTAACAAACACCTTTTTGATCACTGAATGTTTACATGCCTGACAAGATAAAATGACCAGCTAGCAAAATCTGTTTAGAGTTAAGAATACACAAACCTCGATATCTGTTTTAATAAGAACTGGACATGGCACCTTCATGGTATAGCAGTTTTTGAAGAAGTGGACAGAGTCATAAAGAATTACATTCTTTTGTAAACATGATATTAAGAGTCTATGACTTACAATAAATTAATTCCAGTTTCTCCCTCTGGAGGCCCACACTTTCTCCACCTGCCACTGTCGTTCGCCCCTTAAGGGATGATTGACGTACTTCATTAGCAGTAAAGAGCTGATAAAGCAACACTTTCAATCCCTCGAGGGGTTTAGTAGTGTTCTGAATTACAGCAAGAAACTTGCTCTGTAAAAAAGAAAAAAGAAAATTCCACAATAGGTGAATGATTTGAAAGTAATAACTAAGGGACACTATTTTTGGAATCATAAGGTAGTGGATAATTACCTCAGGATCCTCAGTGGCCATTGTTCCTGCTGCTGGAGGACTTGTATTTTTGGGGTTTGCCTGAAGAAACAATTTCTGTTGGTTAATTATACTGAAGACAAACTGTGGAAAGAGTAAGGGGTTAAGTTTCTAAAGAAACTGTGGTGCGGCGTTGGTTGGAGTATTACAGGATAATTTGGTTTTATCAACTGATTTGATAATGTGAATTAGCCACCGTAAAGAGATTCGAAAGCTGACATTTCGAGCGTTAGCCCTTTGTCGGAGCGAATTGCTCTGACAAAGGGCTAATGCTCGAAACGTGAGCTTTCAAATCTCTTTATGGTGGCTAATTCACATTATCAACTCAGTTGATAAAACCAAATGAAACTGTGGAAAGAGGCTAGACTGGAAAAAAATTGTATTGCAATCAGATTAATCAGGGCCGTCACTAAGGGCCGGGGATTTTCCCCTGCTACTACAAGTCTGAGCCCAGGCTACTTTGATACAAAACAAAAATATTGGAAAGAGGAAAATGCATCAAATTACAAAATAAATATTATGAGTTAAAAAACAAGCCAATAATTTATTTATACAAACTCTTATTCATCTTTTAAAGAGAGGTGACTTTACAATCCCTGTGAGACTGAGTGAAAACATGTAATATTCAACAATGTCTATTGTCGTCTTTCGAAAGCGTGCGATTTTACGAAAGTGGTTTGCTTCAGTGCGACACCCAACAAATAATTGCATTAAAAACCGTTTTAGGAAAAATTTTTGTATTTTCCTAAACCCTTAACCTACACCATACCCCCCTCCAGCAGCAGCCGTAGCACCAGACTTTTTGTCCCCCGGCTACTTTTTACAATTCCCCATCTACTTGAAAAATTAGTGACAGCCCTGGATAAATGGACCATTTTTGTAGATTTCTTTTGCTACTAAAATTGTAGTGATAACTCACCCACAGTTACAAATGACTGAGCTCTACTTCCAGTTGAAACTTGCACACTATCAAGACCTCACTGGTTAACCAGTCAGGTCAAAGCACAAGTAGAATTTTTAAGGTAATTGTTTCACAGTAATTGTTAATTATTAACAACCCCATGAATATTATGACTTTCAAAGACATTGATTCCAAAGACAGTAAGATGTGGGTCAGTCCCAAATATTATTTACTCACTTTTAATTCTCTCTCAGTCTTCTTTACAGCTTTAAGTTCTGCTCGAAGCCCATCCACTTCCGCCTTAAACTGCTCAAACTGCTGAGTAAAGTGAGCAGAGAAGGACTGCCACTCATTGCTCATATTATGATTTGGCATCTCCCACACAGGCCTTGAATTCAATTCTTCAAATTCCAAGTCATCTTCAGACTCTAAAAGTGACCTGAAGCTGCTTGAGCAGTATTGTTGTGGCTGAGGTGTTGTATGAAATTGTGGAGTTTTAAAATGTCTCGATATGGGTGATGTAGATGGCCCTGCTTGTGATGGTATAATGGTGTGATGATTACTGTTAACAGAGTGTGTGAGTGGAGATTGATAGGAATTGGATAGTGAGGATTTTGACTTTGGAATGGTGCAAGGGTCAGAAGTGGTTGTGTATGCAGAGGGTGGTGGTGATTGTAATGGTCTGGAAGCGTGGTACATGGATATGGTGGTGTGCGTGGCAGGAGATTGTTGTGTTGGTGAGTGTGAAGAACCAACAGTGCATGTTATGTGTGATTCTTGTAAGGGTAATTGCACTTGGGGCAGTGGTGGAGTGCTTGGGCTGTCATCTGGAATAACAACTGTTGTTGGTTGCCGTTGCTGAAGGATATTCACTCTAGCTTGCTGAACAGATTTCTGCAGCTTAAAGAAAAAAAAAACCATTGACTTAAGTTAAAAGGATGCTCTGAGTAAACTAATTGCTGTTGACCTACAATTGGGGATGAAATCAATGATTCTATTAGAGAGAGGTTTTAGGATGGTCTAGATCAGATGCCCCAAAAATGAGTGAAGGGGGATTTCCTTTTCTGCATTACTTTCACCTGCAACGAAAACAATATTAGGGAACATTTACAACTTGATGAATAAACTGGACTTTAGTGGCTTGATTGTTTGATGCAGTCATGCTTGTAGTGTCTAGAACCTCAATCAGGGACAGACATTGGGGCAAACTTTCTTGTTTAAGGGAATCACTGTCACACAAATGAAAGTAATTTTATCACATGCAAACTGATCAATGGGATAAAACCTCACTCTGACTGCTTGAAGCAGAAGAAAAATACAATTAATGCATTTTAAATGCAACAGCATGGATGGGAGGAAGAGGCAAAACTGGTAGGGATTGCATTAAGATTGTCAAAAAATAGCTAGAGCATGGTTTTTCAAGTTTGCCGTTGTTGTGCATATACAGCTGTAAAGTGTTACTTTGTTACCTCCAACATCCTTGGGTTTGGGTGCTTTTGTCCTTTGCTTTTTGCAAGGCTGTTCATCTGTGGAATAAAACCAAAGTAAGCAAGGTTTAGATAATTTAAATCTGTGCTCTAATCAGTAATGAAAAAGTAAATGTAAATCGCATAGTAAAGTAAGTAAGAACTTTATGGAACTGGTTTAAACCAGCTAGCTACATGTAGTTATTTTACCTTTACCACTTGATGTGGCTTTGTTTTTCAGTGCTTTGGGTTTATCATTTTCCTTGTTGGCTTCATTAACATCTGAAATGAATTGCAGACCTAACTAAAATGAAAGCAGCAAAGCATGGTTCCCACATGCATGATAAGCACAAGGGCAAGCATAAGAAAAAACAAGTGGAAACCACTATGCAATAAGCAAAAGCAACAAGGAAAAAAATGATATATTTTGTTTTGCTCTGGTTACTTTGCAAGGGGGAACTAGGATAAGATAAAATCATAAGCAAGTAATGACTTCACATCACACGCAAAACCCTTGCATTTTAAAAAAGCCAAACCAAATTTCAGCTTTAACTCAGTGGTTAATAAAAACTCCTGTTTTTGTTTTTTGCACTAGTGCACCATTTACAAACCAGATTCCATGGCC
>JAHPZR010017480.1:0-2500 GCA_019787425.1 Platygyra sinensis
AAATGCAGCACTACACGGGAGGACGAAGAATTGCCCAACTTCAGTTTCATGTGTTAGTTTATCTGTCAGATGATGAAAATATAAGATCTGATTTTTGTAAACGATTATAATATTAATAATACTGCTACCGTAAATACTCGCTTCTGATTGGTTGGAAGCTAAACAATTTATCCCAAATTGTACCGATAACTGAACAATTAAATTTTAATTGTATCGGTCGCATTTGATCGGATAAATTCAGGTTTGCCGTTGATGACGAACAAAAAAAGCTTGGTATGAAGAAGCAGTAGTAAACAAAAACAAAAACAAAATCGACCGAAACTTAGCTACGCAGATATTTGGAGAGAAAAATTCCGAAAGCCATTGAAAATCTCTCGCTCGAAGATCTTGAAGAGCTTCTCGGAGATTTCTACACCGAATTAAAGTAGTTACAGAAAAAAGACAGCATCTGCGAGCCAGAGTCGCGAGGACTACGGGGCGCATTTTTGTGTCAGAGGAAAGTAAGAAAACTTCAACTCTCGCAATGAACACTTTAAGTCTGCAAAAAGTGAAAATGGCCGCGCGTATGTCATATTTGCCGAGTCAAAAACCCACAAAGATGAGAATATCTCCTATGAAGCTTCAAGGAAGGATGGTCGTTCCAGAAATGATGGCGACTAGTGAGGAAAATGTCCAGCTGCCGTTTCTGAACGACCAAGCAAAGCAATTAAGGTCCATGGTTTGAAAATCTTAAAAACTCACAAACCTTGTTGACGAACACTTTGAACTAGTCTTCCCACTTCAACTTCACTTGTGTTTGTACGGTTATCCTCAGTTTTCCCGAATGAACTCGTCCTTGTATCTTTATTTAGCTCCGTGTCATAGTTTAAATTAAGGCTGTAAACGTTTCTTAAACCGTTTTCACGCAAGTTGTAAACAAAATTAAACGCTTTTTGATACCGTCTCGACTGGTTTCGACGTGCATTTTCTTTCCTGTACATGTTGATTATTCATCAAAAAGTCGCTCATGCGTTCAGAGTTTTGACAGCTTCAAAGCCAATGAAATTACACTTAATGTTACAAACTTGGAAATGCTAGTCTATGCGGCTCGTTTTCGAAAGAAAAATATTATCGTATGGAGAACTTTGGCAAAAATTGTTGAGAAAATTAAAGTGACAAAACTAACATATTTTATCACACCGTTGCTTCATTCTAGCAACCCTCTATAGTAAAACGACGTCAGCCAGAAGCTTGTATTTACGGTTGCCGTATTATTAAAAGGAAATCGGTCTTCTTTCTCGAAACAATTAGGGATTAATTGTACTTGTGAACAGATCGGACTTTTTCTAATTTCCACTCGTGGCTGCGGCAGCCACTCGTGGAAATTACTAAAAAGTCCGATCTGTTCACGCGTACAATTAATCCCTAATTGTTTCTCGAACAGACCGATTTCCTATACTAAACAACTTACTGAGACTGGACCACTAAAACGAAATTCAGGAAATATTCCCGCCGCCCGGGGCTGGAGCGAAGGAACTTGAGGAAATATAAGCTAAAAAAATACATATACCCAAAACACAGAAACGCAAATAGTGAGAAGGGAACAGAATAAAAAGTTTACGCTTTCCGACTGGATGGCATATAAACATCTATAACAAAAGAATATCTTTTCATTGAACATTTACTCGGCAAGTGAATAAAAGACCACAAACTGGTCGCGATGTTAGCTTGAGTTTACTTTTAAGCTTACAGTTCATTTTACGCTTAAATAAGATGGAATTTGTAAGTGTTTTCAGTGCGTTCTGTAAAGTCTGTGGAGGACTCAGTGGACGTTTTGGTCACAGCTGAGTTAGGCTGATCAATTTAGGTTGTTAAAAGCAGGGGAAAGATTTCTAACGAGGCAACACAGTTTTACGCTCAAAGGCCAAGCTCTTTAATTTACATAACACGATGAAAGAATTCGGTTCCGTTAAGCGTTAAAGTTAAGTTTCATTCAGCAAAATACGGAGAAATTACAGGCTTCATAACCCTCAACGTAAGTTACTAATTCCAAATAAATTTCAGGAGCAGAGTTGCTGGAGCTAACCTTAATTTCAGTTGCAAAACTTTTGAAACTCATCGCTGAATCATTTCGCCAAGCAAGTTTTCAAACTTCCAAACCTTCCGTCTAGTCGTTTACCTTCGCAGTGACTGATTCCGGCCACGATTTTCAGGATTTCCTTGTCAAAGTACTTTTACATCATTTAACACATTTTCTGCCCTTAACTGATGGCCTTTTTCCTTTTCTTTTCTTACGACTTTTATCGACTTTTAGCGGCTAAACGTTTTTGTCGCTTGTATCCGCCGGGCTTCATCTTTGCTTTCATTCTTTCAGCCGCCTTGATTGGTTAAGCGCGTCATCTGACAAATTTGATGAGAATAAGTAACTTGATCACGAAGTCAAAACCCATTTACTTCCTTTTGACAAGCATTTTCCATAGTTATTTTATAAAAGCAATAGACCACACTTTCTATGGGTTTA
>JAHPZR010017480.1:5000-12677 GCA_019787425.1 Platygyra sinensis
ATGGGCTTAAATTGCAATCATCGGACAACATTGTGCAGTAAACTGCGCCTCCAAAAGTGCCTGCAAAGCTGAGTTCTGGCAAATTTATAAAAGACACCTAAATCGGTCATTTTCTGAGATTCTTCATAGGGGGACCAAGAGAAAATCGCCCAAAAAGTCGGCCGAACTTTGGGGCTTGGAAAACACCTCGGCGAAAATCCCCCCATCTCTCAATTAGTATGGACTTAATGTGCAATTATCATAAAACTATGTGGTACAAACCGCAGCTCCAAAAAAGCCCGAAAAGCTGAGTTCTCGCAATTAGGCAAAGACACCTAAGTCGGCCATTTTCTGAGATGCTTCATAGGAGGGACCAAGCGAAAAACGCCCAAAAAGTCGGCCGAACTTAGGGGCTTAACAACACACCGGCGCAAATCACACCATCTCGTAATTAATATGGGCTTAAAATGTAATCATTGATTAACATTGCGGGGCAAACCACGGCTCCAAAAGTGCCGGCAAAACTGAGTTCTGGAAAATTTAGCAAAGACACCTAAATCGGCCATTTTCTGAGATTCTCATAGCGGGGACCAAGGAAAAATCCCCAAAAAAGTCGGCCGAACTTTGGGACTTAGAAAACACCTCCGCGCAAATCTCACCATCTCTTAATTAATATGGGCTTAATGTGCAATCATCAGACAACCGTGTGGTACAAACCGCAGCTCCAAAAGTGCCCGAAAACCTGAGTTCTCGCAAATTAGGCAAAGGCACCTAAATCGGCCATTTTCTGAGATTCTTCATAGGGGGGACCAAGGAAAAATCGGCAAAAAAACGGCAAAACTTAGGGGCTTAGAAAAAACCCCGCCGCAAATCCCAAGACCTCTTAATTAGTATGGGCTTAAAGTGCAACCAGCAGACAACCTTGTGGCTCCAAAAGTGCCTGCTGAGCCGAGTTCTGAAAGATTTGGCAAAGACACTAAAATCGGACATTTTCTGAGATTTTTCATAGAGGAGACCAAAGGAAAATTGCTAAAAATGTAGCCCGACTTTCCGGGCTTGTTGATCACCTGGGCGCAAATCGGACTATCCATTAATTAGTATGCGCGTAAAGTCAATCATCGGAGAACCTTTTGGCGCAAATCGCTCCTCCAAAAAATCCCGAAAAGCCGAGTTCTGACAGATTTCGCAAAGACACTAAAATCGGCCATTTTCTGAGATTTTTCATTTGGGGGGACCAAAGGAAAATCGCTAAAAAAGTAGGCCGAATTTCAAGGCTTCTAGATCACCTTGGCGCAAATCGGACTATTTATTTATTAGTACGCGCGTAAAATACAATCATCGGAAAACTTTTTGGCGCAAACCGCTCCTCCAGAACTGCTCGCATAGCCAAGTTCTGACAGATTTGGCAAAGACTCTAAAATCGGCCATTTTCTGAAATTGTTCATAGGGGGGACCAAAGGAAAATCGCTGAAAAAGTAGGCCGACTTTCCGGGCTTGTAGATCACCTCGGCGCAAATCGGGCTATCCATTAATTAGTATGTGCGTAAAGTGCAATCATCGGAAAACTTTTTGGCGCAAACCGCTTCTTCAAAAGTGCCCGCAGAGCCGAGTTCAGACAGATTTGGCAAAGACTCTAAAATCGGCCATTTTCTGAGATTTTTCATAGGGGGGACCAAAGGAAAATCGCTGAAAAAGTAGGCCGAATTTCTGGGCTTGTAGATTACCTCGGCGCAAATCGGACTATCCATTAATTAGTATGTGCGTAAAGTGCAATCATCGGAAAACTTTTTGGCGCAAACCGCCTCTCCAAAAGTGCTCGCAGAGCCGAGTTCTCACAGATTGTGCAAAGACACTAAAATCGGCCATTTTCTGAGATTTTTTATATGGGAAACCAAAGGAAAATGGCTGAAAAAGTAGGCCGAATTTCCGGGCTTGTAGATCACCTCGGCGCAAATCGGACTATCCTTTAATTAGTATGTGCGTAATGTGCAATTATAGGAAAACTTTTTAGCGCAAACCGCTCCTCCAAAATGCGCGCAGAGCCGAGTTCTGACAGATTTGGCAAAGACACTAAAATCGGCCATTTTCTGAGATTTTTCATAGGGGGGACCAAAGGAAAATGGCTGAAAAAGTAGGCCGAATTTCCGGGCTCGTAGATCACCTCGGAGCAAATCGGACTATCCTTTAATTAGTATGTGCGTAATGTGCAATTATAGGAAAACTTTTTAGCGCAAACCGCTCCTCCAAAAATGCGCGCAGAGCCGAGTTCTGACAGATTTGGCAAAGACTCTAAAATCGGCCATTTTCTGAGATTTTTCATAGGGGGGACCAAAGGAAAATCGCTGAAAAACTAGGCCGAATTTCTGGGCTTGTAGATCACCTCGGCGCAAATCGGACTATCCATTAATTAGTATGTGCGTAAAGTGCAATCATCGGAAAACTTTTTGGCGCAAACCGCCTCTCCAAAAGTGCTCGCAGAGCCGAGTTCTCACAGATTGTGCAAAGACACTAAAATCGGCCATTTTCTGAGATTTTTTATATGGGAAACCAAAGGAAAATGGCTGAAAAAGTAGGCCGAATTTCCGGGCTTCTAGATCACCTCGACGCAAATCGGACTATCCATTAATTAGTATGTGCGTAATGTGCAATCATAGGAAAACCTTTTGGCGCAAACCGCTTCTCCAAAAGTGCCCTCCCAGAGTCGAGTTCTGACAGATTTGGCAAAGACAGTAAAACGGCCATTTTCTGAGATTTTTCATAGGGGGGACCAAAGGAAAATCGCTGAAAAAATAGGCCGACTTTCCGGGTTTGTAGATCACCTCGGCCCAAATCGGACTATCCATTAATTAGTATGTGCGTTAAGTGCAAGCAATTTCCCGGATGTAATTTATTATTCACCAGGAGGAACTAGGATGTCAACCCTTCAACATATTTTTTTCTAAGTCTTAGCCTCTATCAAAGTTTAGGCCAAATAACGCCAACAGAAGCTTGAAATGTCTGCTCTATTGCACTTCTAAGCCGTATTTTGATGTGGCTAAGGCTTTTTGCTGTCTAAAGCAAGGACAGTATTATCGTCACATGCATCAGTCGAAACGGTCTACGGGACTAAATGACGTCGCGCGCCTAGTACTTCTCAGGAAGGCTTTATGCACGATAATGGACGACGCTTGCTTGCAATTTGTTAGACTTTCACCTTCATTGGACTCAATGATGTCCTCCGGCAGACTTCCTTTAGACAGCAGTTTTACAAAACTAACTCATCAACGGCACCATCGAGATACCGCGCGAACTAAAATTCAGCCGAGTGTAGCCTGGGAAAGCTTAACGCCAATAGACCTTTTTCGCTTGTACATTTTGTTTTCCCAATACAGATCATGTGATGATACTCAGGAGATTTGATCCTTTGTCTTGTTCATTAAAAAGAGTACATGCAGACATATTCATGCTTGCATGTACCCTTTTTAATGAACAAAACAAAAGATCAAATCTCCTGAGTATCATCACATGATATGTATTGGGAAAACAAAATGTACAAGCGAAAAAGATCTATTGGATAAGGGGAAAGGGGGGGGGGTGGGCATTGGGCTAAATAAAAGAATAAAAAATGGATAACATTTCAGGCTAGGTAAGCTCTACAAGCTTCTGCCATTAAAAAATCCCTTGCTTCCCTTTCCCGAAGGAAAAAAATCACCCGTTTCATGAATCAAGGTGTTTAAATCTGCGGGCATGGTTTTAGGAATATACGTTATAGAAATTAATGTTTATTAGTATTTTTATTTATTTACTTATCTATTTATCTATTTATTTGATTATTTATTTATTTATTTCATTGTTTATTTAATTATTTATTTTGATTTATTTATTTATCTATTTTTTCTCCTAGCCACTCATGATCAGATATTCACTGGATAGCGATTTAACCAGCAGATAGTGTTATCCAGCCTTCGAACAACTGGAGCCAGGTGGTGAGGCGGCCAAGATGCCTTTCAGTTTTCTCCAGTCTCGAAACATGTTTCCTTTGCCCGGTTGACTAACACTGATCCACAGTCTTCCTCACCCAAGTGAAATATTCCTGAAAGTCGATAGACTGGGACTCAAGGCTCGAGTATGACACTGTGGTCGTCTGGTCGTCTGGTCGTCTGGTCGTCTGGTTTATCAAGGTAAGAGTCTATACGAAGAATCCTTGTTTACAATATTTGTGTCATTAGCATAAGCAATTCTATCAGTCTCGGCTAAACTCCAGAATACCTGGCCACTTATTAGCATCTCATTGAATAAGAATAGCAACTATTGCTATACAGCTGTTTTCGGGAAAGGTTGCCTTACAAAACGGGTGAAAGCTTAAACCCTATTAGTGCCGCGGGCCGATGAGATCGGCCTTTGAGTACACTCCTAGAAGTGCCAGGGCCGATTAAATCGGCCCAAATATGTAATGAGCAATTTGATTGGTTGCTAAGGCATAACTAACAGATTGAGCCAATAGAAAGTGCTGTACTATTCAACAGTTTGTTATCTTCGCCAAGCCTTCGTGTTTAAAGTCGTGAAGCCAAGTATTGCCCGAGTTTGAGCGTCTCCATTTGCAAAGAAGACCAAAATATGGCGGCCATTTTGTTACGCAGTTCTTTTCTCGCAATGCTACGCGCCCTCAGGACAAAACAAGACAAAAAAATCTTGGAAATGAAATCATCAGGACCTTAACATCTCTCGATAATTGATAAATTTCCTTCGGCATGTCGATAAAGGACAAAATCCACTGTTTATCATGCCGCGTCTTCGAGTAACTTCGACACTTCCATGGATTGTGAGCGCGGCAATTAAATCTAAATGGGCACTAAATATTTTGCTTCCCATCGTTTATTTTGGATTATGGAACAAGATTAACCTTCGCTTTTCAAGAGTATGTCTGTTGTGGATGGCTAGGATGCAAACATATAGGTAGAATTCAACATTTATTTCGTGTGTGTTTTCAGAGTAGCGTGAAGTGTGAGAAAATAATTTGCTCTGGCATTTGTAGGCCACCCCCCTCTAAAAAGCTGGCGCAAATAGGGTTTAAACGACAATGTTGGCAGGTTATTAGGGTAATGGGTGTTTTTACGGTTGCTGAAGTGTCATAACACACAGCGGTACCGCATCATACCCTGCACTGTGTTTTTTTGTGTCTAATACAGCGTGTGGTGGACAAGGAATATTTCTATTGCACAACACCACACCTTGGTATGTTCCGTTACTTTTCTCATTCCTGACCCGCATGACATCAACCTTGCAACTTCCCCTACATCCAACTCAAAAAGCAACACGCTCAATTATGTAACATCCATATATGCCAATTGGGCATTGTCGCGCTAAACTTTTACACATTTTTGTTGAGACACCCTCAGTGTAAACAAGCTGTATACTACCTCGTTGTTCACAGAGCACAGGCCCACACGTTGTAAATAAAGTTGGACTCTAGTGTATTCTGAAAGTTTCAGGTTCTGATGGAGCTACAACCTTATCAGTTCTTAAATATTGAAAGGTCATATCTAGTACGATTTACCTTAAGCCAACGAATATATTGTCATGAGCCGATGTGTTATTGTGGTATTGAATACCTTTTTGTGTAACACGCTGTTCGCCGACCCAGAAATGTTTCAGTTTTTGAAAGAAAATGTATTTGAGTAATTCACTTGCTCTTTAGCGGCCTGGGGTCCAATTCCATATCTAACATGTTCCCTTCTGTGAAGTCAACTTAGGCATGTGCGCCCCTTTTTCAGATGTCCTTTTTTCCATGGCATGCTCGAGCTGAGTGCATAGATTATGGCCTGATATCTTGTCATCCTAATTCATTGAACTACAACAGTCAGAGGCAGGCCGGCAGTCTACATGTACATTGATACCGTATGGAACACTTTCATGTAACTTCCTCTTTTTCGCAGATACGTCCGAAAAGCCACACAATCCCCCGTAAACTTTGTTTATCAAAAAGTACTGACCTTGTTAAGGCTCTAGGTTCGAGAAGGAAACTGAAATTGGTCGGGCCTGTGCGTGTGATTTGTGGTTTCAAGGTGGCATACATCTTCTGGGTATTTATCAAGGGTAACTGAGAGTCTAATCGGGGAGTTGTGGAAAAGACAGCATCAGGCAGTCACACTTGCGCTGCTACCATTTGTAAAAGAGGGCAATAATATAAATGAAGCCGATCAAGAAGGCAATTTTATCAAAGGAAGAATGGGGCTTCAACAATTACAAGTTTTCTTTGAAGTCCTTTCCTTTTATCTAGAGACACAAAGCTTAAATCTCTTGTCCATTTACGTTTTTTCACTGAAATTAAACAGTTAAAAATCCTCCCCGATTAAACCCAGTGATGGAAAATCGATATAAAAATCGATGATGATCAATGAAGCTTAGTCTGGAAATTGATGAAAAATCCCGATACGTTACATGACGTTGGTTGATCGATTTTCATCGATTTCAGATATGCGATTCATTAATATCGATTATATTGATTGGATATATATCGATTATTGGTTTTCATCGATTGGTCACGTTCCCGGGTATATAAGCACAGGGGCATTTATTGTGTCGACAGAGGTAAGATTAGTCCCTTGCGTCTAATTTCCCCTATGGGTTACCAAACTGTTTCTTAATAAAGCGCGGTTATAAACTTCAACTTCTTGTTTACAATTAGTTGCCGTCTTGCATCATAAGCAATTCTGAGTTGGCTGTGAGAGCTACAAATAAATCACTTCTGAAAGGTTATAATTACGATTAACTTAACTCTGCCAGTAAATATGAGTCATGTGGCCTGGATGTTTAATGGATTGAATATTTTTGTCCAACACCGTACTAAGGTAATTCCCGATCAAAATAGAGAACTCATCAATAGGCTGCTTCTACCAGACGGACACAAAATTTCCCTGTATTCCTATCAAATTCTTAGCTATATGTTGGTTTTGCTGTTGAAATGTATGATGGCCTCCTGAATACACTCCCAACTTTACATCTCTACCAGAAGATTTCTAACATGTGGTGAAGTAGTATGATAAAACTCTAGAATCTGGAGAGAAAGGTCATCTCTTTATCGTACAGTATAAGTCTGTTGGAAACAGTCTAGTTGCTGGTACCTCTTCTCATAATTTTTTTAAGCATAAACTTACGGTCATTTATCATAAAAATTATTTGCGGCTTTCCTAATCCAGTTCATTCTCCTCTCCCCTCTATTCTCATTGCCGTTTTTCTTTTTCTATATAAACGTTTTGGTTACTATAATTTTGTAATTTTTTAGATAATTGGTCACTGAAAAGCCCTCCTTATTTAGGGAGTTTCATTTAAGGTTGTATTATATTCATATTTGCATTTAATTTGTTTCGGGAGCAGGAGGAACTTTTCAATAACCCCCATAATTTCTTGAGTTTATCTGCTTTCAGAAACGTTTTAATTACTTTTGAAAAAATTTTACCAGATTGCTCTAAGACGGCAGAAAAAACGGTGAGAGAAACGTAGTCTGGGTGATCCTCAAGCATGTGCTGTAAGCATAGACACAAGCCTAATTTGCATAAATCAGAAAAACAGTGTTTACTCTTCCAGGATTGGTATATTATATTTGACAGGAACTGGTAGCGTACCCAAATCTTGATGACCTGAATAATAATATGGTAAGACCACTAAAAATCTGATTAAAATGGGTCACGGGACTGTAATGTTTATCTTTTGTGAAAA
>JAHPZR010017481.1:0-7500 GCA_019787425.1 Platygyra sinensis
TAAGCCAGGGAAGTTTTTTGGAGGGGGGCTTCCGTCAAGCTAAGAGTCATGTTGTTGCCCAGTAACAGGGCTATAATCTGGTGTGCATCTGGGGTAGCTAGATTAAATTCCAGGGGGGTGGGCTGGATTAAAAGGCCCTGCTTTGTGCTAGACTGGATTTCAAGAATTTTTGTACAAGTACTTGTCCCTGTCATACAAGGCTTAGTGTCTCCCTAAAATGGAGGGGGGTTTGTGTCTAGCTTGGTGTCATGTTGTTGCAAAGACACAGGGCTATCAGCTGGTGTGCATTTGGGGTACCTAGATTAAATTCCAGTTGGGGAAGAGGCCACGCTTTGTGCTAGACTGGATTTGACGAGTTTTTTGGGTTATTGGTCTATCTTTTGTTTTAACGAGGTTTTAATCTTTTTTTATACGTCTCTTTTTTTTCAACAGGTCTTAACCTATTTTAATTTTTAAGATTAATCTTTTAAAGAACTTAGTTGATTCTGTTTTCGTTATTTTTCAGTGGGTCACCAGCGCGTGTTTTCTATAAAATATCTGTCCAGAGATTATTGCCTACTATTTTTTACTTCTTGTCTGGTAGGCCATTTATATACTAATTTTGAAACTTTTATGCTTTTATGAACTTCATTTCACTTCTTAGGTTAGGCTATTAAGCATAAACAAAGAAGTGTAAAATTTCGGATTCTAAAATGTGAGGTTCCTAACTCTAATTAAGTATAGTCTAAACTATCTTGAAATGTTATAGTGTATCTACTATTGCTAGAAAAGAACACTGAAGCCCTTGTAATGTTCAAAAGACTCCAAATACCGTAGGATGAGCGGACAGATGCACAAAATTGTATATGGACACTTACGATGCTTTTAAAAATACTCTGGATAGTTAGTAGAAAATCGTCGTTGGGTGTCCCTGCTCAAGGAGTTTGCGTTACTAAGTTTTATTTAAAGAAGTGATAATTATGAGCCTTGCTTTTGTGAAGTGATTTTCATTAACACCACACCTCCTGAGGAAAGAGTGCAACTCTTGAAACCAATGTATGAAATAGAAGAAATGGATGATGACTCAGAAGAAGTTCACTCTAGTGGTCTGTTAAACAGATATGTACAAAGACCAGCCAGTCTTGAGAACATTTCACTAGCTGATTGGGCTGCATTGTATGATTCATGTCAAAAGCCTTTCACAAAAAAAATCAAAAAGCACTGATATAGTAAATCTCCCACTGGAGACATTAGATGATGATGAAAACAATGATGATGAACTCTTCGACTGCACCAAAAACACTTCACAGGTTGGAAAACCTGGAAAACCAAAGCAGCATTTAAAACCCAGAATAATTGAAGGCTTTCCTGCAAAAAGGGCGTATATCGCTTTTTTTGGCCGATTTTCATTTTTGCAGGATCAAGCTAATATTTGGCAGACTGACTTGTTTTGACAGGAAAAACTTCGTTCTGTAACTTTTTTGGTTGATTTGCGCTTCGTTTTCGAGAAATAACGTCTGCAGAAAAACTCAGTTTTGCAAGCGGCATCTCTTAGATATCTTTTGTTTAAACGGAAAACAAAAGAAACCTTTTGTTTCGCTAAACAATGAAGTCACTGAAGCATCGCCAGTTTGCTGCTTGTTGTTCAAACCGAGACACGTTTTATTATCCATATAATTACGCGGGTTTCTCACTACTGCTTCATTAGCTCAAGCGATAAGGCGCTAGATGAGTCACGGCCGTGTTTGTTTCGACGTGATGCCAGTTCGGTACGAGGTCTGTCGTAATTTTTTTTTTTGGTTTATTTATCCTTTTTCTTCCAAAACCCGAAACATCTATTTAAAAAGACCATCTATTTAAAAAGACCGCAAATCAACCAAAAAAATTACAGAACAAAGTTTTTCCTGTCAAAACAAGTCAGTCTGCCAAAAATTAGCTTGATCCTGCAAAAAATGAAAATCGGCCAAAAAAGCGATATACGCCCTTTTTGCACGAAAGCCTTCAATTAGAAGCGAGTGGTTCAATGTAAAATCTCACCCAGAAAAACACTATCGTGGACTTATTATGCTCTTTACTTCTTGGCGAAATGAAGAAACTGATTTAATATGCAGCAGTATGGCGGGCCATCACGTTCAAAATTAGATATCATGATATCTCCATGATATCTTTAATTTATCATGATATCATGTTACCATGATATCTTCACAACATATTAAGATATCAGGATAAACGGATATCTTTGGTTAAATGATAACTCTTTTTTCGGAGAGATATGTGACCCTCCACAGGAAAACGTACACTAACGATCTTCCGTTAAACGGGCTTAAACATTAGCTATCCGTTAGTCATCTGTTAGAATCATTTGATAAAACCGTTAGTAGCGTTAGTCAATCCGTTAGCAGGTGACCCTTGCCCATCAGAGCGTTAGTCATGTCCGTTAGTAGCATTTGTCAATCCATTAGCACCCAATGCTTGCCCGTTAGAGTATTAGCCATATCCGTTTTCATGAATCCGTTAGTCTGATGACCTTTTCTCGTCAGAAAACTGAGGGACGACATTTGATTGGCAGACAGTTTCTAATAAACGAAACACAAAAGACTGTCTTAAACGCTGAATTTCTTCACAAAAGTGTTCCTGATGCACCATTTATTGATGGGTAATTCACGAACATAGTTCATAGAGTGAAATTAATTCGGAATGTGCCACCGATCGCGAGCATGAATTTGTGGCGTCACGACAGGCAATGTGATGTCTTCTTTCGTGTTCTACAAGACACACAAAGTCGATTGAAACAGCAAAATACTCGGAGACCAAATACTCTATCTTAAACGCTGAATTTTGTTACAAAAGTGTTCATGAGGCGCCATTTACTAATGAGTAATTCACGAGCATAGCTGTTCATAGAGTGATTGTTTTTATTCGGAATGTCCTGTCGAGCGTGAATTGTGGCGTCATGATAAACAAAAATCTTTATCTGGTTCTACAAGATGTGCAAAATCGATTGAAAAGGCAAACTATTGTTTAAAACGCTAGTTATTTTAACTTTCAAGCCGATCAATTACTTTGATATGACTGATGGCTTCAGTTCATCACCTTTATTACAAAGAAATTTGCATAATGCTTCTGAAGTTGTGAACATCAAGTGTCAATCAACTGGAGATGAATTTTTTTTTTTTTGACGCCGTGTGCTGGAAGAAAATTTCTTTTGAATTGAACAAAAATTTCATCGGAGCAACTTCAGAATACCCGTCCACTCCATTTACATGTGTCGGTGTGCTTTGAAGAACAAGGAATATAACAATAAATGCTATTCTTATTCAATGAGATGCTAATAAGTGGCCGGGTATTCTGAAGTTTAGCCATTTCATCTCTATTTCTTTTCAATTTGTCCCAGGCACTCAGCAGCGATTTTTAATCGCTTCATTTTCAGAGGAAAAAGTGACCTTTAACCTCAGCTGTCAAATATTTCAGTGCTACATGCGGCTGCTGCCGTCACGGCTCGGTGCCCACGTCACGTTTTTACGGCAATTCTCACGACCCAATTGATTTCAGAAATCTTTATCTTACAACTATAACAGTTGTATTTTTTGATCGCTATGCATTTGTTGACAAGAAAATAAGACATACAGTATTTGTGCTTACTTTTATGATGCTCAGGCTCACATTGTTACAAATAAAAATTATTCGTAAGTTTTTTACTTTGAGTAGCTGGCGCGCCAAGGACGACTAGATGCCGAATTTCTGCGAATTTCACCGGTCGCCGGAGCTTACAGAGAACTCTGGTTATGATGAGCGTTAGCCGTATGCGTTTGTTAGTCAATCCCTGCAAGACAACAACAAAAGACGCCTTGACTGTCTGCTGCACAGTGAATTGTTTATTAATGGCGGTCTGGTGTTGCTTTTTTGCTCGTTTACGACTCCGTCTCTCGCTTGTTTCGTTACAGACAATCGCCGCTGTCACAAAGAATGCAAACAGAAATGGAAAGTGAATGGTCAGAATATGTAAACGTTTATTAAACAGTGAGAGATAATACGTGACCCCAAAAAAGTCTAAGAACGAACCGATTTGATTCATTCCGATTCAATTTCCACAGTTCATAATATATGATTTCATTCGCATCATCCACAACTTACGATCCGTTAGAAGTGGTGATCAGTCACTAGAACTTCAGGACAAACCGTCAGAACTTTTAATGATGCAAACTGTTGGAGCGTTAGAACAAACCATTAGAACGTTAAGACAAACCGTTAAGAGCGTTAGAACAAACCGTTAGAGCGTTAAGACAAACCGTTAGAAGGTCAGGGCCAAGCGTTAGAGCGTTAGTACAAAGCGTTAGGACGACTTCAAAGCTGTTAGCAATCCGTTAGTTTTCTAACGTTTAACGGATGATCGTTAGTGTACGTTTTCCCATGGAGGGTCACATATCTTGTCTGATAACATTTTGCAGAGCTATTCTATTACCTTGTCATCACCGGGTAATGCTCGTCAACTCTTTTAAAAGCCCACGCTTTGACTCTAGTCTGTTAAGTCTAAAGGGGTCAAACCCGGTCAGCATAATGTCCTCACGTTTTATTTATAGCATGCTATAGTTTTACTTACCTAAGGAAGCCTTTACACATTTTTCTAAATTCTCAGACCCAAAAATTAATTAAAAAAGGACAAAACCCAGGCCAGTAATTACGTTTCAATGATATAAGAAGTCCATTGTCTCACTTTCAAGGTAATGTAATCTCTTATCCACGAGCAGTCATTGAGACCGGTAGCACCGTGATAATCACGCCACTGAATTCATTCCTTTTGACCATGAGACTACTTTTAGCAACGCTTACACTTCTCTTCCACGGTATCGTCATGCTAAGATAAGATTAGCCTTATCGGTATGACCAGGTTTGCCCCGTGACCTGCCGAAGTGATGTGTTTCATCCCGGCCCAATAAAGGTAACGGCACGAGGTCACGTTTCTCGTGCAAACAGTATTTTAGAGTCATTTAGCGCCTTCAACGTATAAACCCTCTCACAAGATCTCCTACAAATACCTAATGGTCTCCAATACTTCACCAATTGTTCCGATTTTTCCGAAATTATTCATGTTGTGCTGCCAAATTTTTCCCCACCCCCACTGGAGGTGGATTCGTAACTTAACAGGGGTACCCTGGGTGAGTGTACAAAGCAGGCGAGACAGCAAAAAACGAGTGGGGTTATTATTTCCCACTTGTTTTTTCGCTCGGGCACCCACGTATTCCTTCGGTAGCTCCCGACTATTCAGGCTAAAGGTGGAGATAGACATGGATTTGAGCCAAATCGAGAGCAGAGGTCACTGAAAAAGTTGATACAATTTTACATTTTTAGTACTTGATAGGAACCATTTTAAAAACTTTTATTTCACACGTGCATATTCGCAGCAGTGTGTTCTTAGCAAATGATTAATACAACGTTGGAGACTAAATATGTTGTAAACATACGAAACCCGATTTTAAAACTGTAGCTAGGGCAGACAAGTCCATTTTACTAGAAAAGATGTCCATATCCTATGAACGTCTTTTCCCAGGTCTTTGGACCCAGGAGATTAAGGGTTAAGAAGAGAGGCAAATTCGGCGCTGTACGAGGAGCATACCTCCCAGTTTTCGTTTCAATTAATTCACCGTATTATTCTTCCCAATCAGCATAAATGATGGGCAGCAATCCCAAACTAATCATGACCACCAGCATCAACATTAACAACAGCAGCCAAATCAACAAGCACTTCCCGTCCCTTCCCTTCCTCATTACCAACAAACGCCACAGCAATGGCCACAACCATCACAACAATTAGGTGGGTGGCATCAGCAACAGCAGTCACTACTGCAGTTATTGCAGTTGCAACAACAAATGCAGCAACAACAGCATCCACTGTCGCACCATTAGCTGCAACCACAGCCACAACAACAGCCGCAACCACAGCCGCTCCAACATTTACATCAACAGCTGAACCAACATCAGCAGCAACAGCTGCAACCACAGCCCCACCAACATCAGCAACCATTGCCGTACCAACAACAGCAACCACTGATGCAGCAACAGCTGCAACCACAGCCACACCAACAGCAGCAACCACAGCCACATCAACAGCTGCAACCACAGCCTCACCAGCAGCAGCAACCGCTAATACAGCAACAGCTGCAACCCCAACCAAACCAACAGCAGCAACCACAGCTACACCAACAGCTACAACAACTGCCTCACCAACAGCAGCAACCACTTCCCAACCAGCAACAGCAGTGGGCTCAAATGCAGCAACTCCTGTCACAACAGCAACAACAACTGCAGCCACCAATTTCTCAGCCACTGCAACTCCATTCTTTTCCACCTCAATGGCAAATGTTGCCCCAACAACTTCCGCATCCAACATAAACCCCCAACAATTACCAAATGGATTGGCTAGTGTTAGACAGGCTGGGCAACGGTTGGTGGACATGTTGCAAGAGGCTCGTTCTTCTTTTTCTGACGAACTCTCCCGGAATTTTCCACGTTCTCTAGGTGGTCAAGCAGCAAACCAGAGACGCTCAAGAGCAGGAGTGCAAACCACGCAGATGAGCGTCACCTGCCTTCCCCAGGGAAGTTCGTCTGTGCCATCCCATTCTCAGCTGGTTTCGATGACCAACTCTGGTTCAGGCTATGGTTATCCTCTTGGTTCAAACGCTGCTGGTTCCATCGACTGCCTCATTAACTTTTCTTCACAGGATGAACTGCTGCAGTACCTAAGGGGGTACTTTAGTTCTTTACGTGGCAACACCATCCCTTGCACCTTTTATAAACGCACACAAGGGCTGGGAATTCAAAAAATAACATTTTCCTTCTTTCGGGAACTTCAACAAGCTGTTGGAAGAGGAGCTCTTGTCATAGTTCCTGATTCTAAGCCTGGACCAGGTAATGGAAATGTCATGGTAAACACTTTGCATAACCAGCAGTTGAGTATCGGAGCACCTCCTCAAAGCAGCACCTCACGTTCTCACGCGCCACCTTCGGTTCAAGCTGGCTCACATCAACTTAGCTCTCACTCTCTCCAACCGGTGCTGACTAACCCTATGGCCCCACCGGGCCTCAACCTACACTATTCTGCCAACCACAGCCGATGAATGCATCATCTACTGTACCACTTGCAGCAGCTTATAGTTCATTTCCAACAGTTCACGGCTTTCCTTTACCACCAGCCTTCCATCAGCAGCAATATGGACTCAACTCTCCCTCATCTTTCCCACCTGTACAAATGTCCTTTACAGTACTTCAATGTCAGCAGCACCCCATCAGCAGCAATAAATAGCTATAGTTTTTAAAAGAAAATACAAGGAACAGAGTGCACTATCGCAGCAGCACTGCAACTTTTAAAACTACCTCATCCTGTGGTATCTTTCTGAAAGGTTTGCTGTGCTTAACCAAAATTAAACATTAACTGTGTGATCAGCTTTATTAAAGAGTCGCATTGACATAGAGTCACATTATAAGACAATGTTAGCCGTTATTGTTATGAGGTAAGAATATTGA
>JAHPZR010017481.1:10000-12904 GCA_019787425.1 Platygyra sinensis
GAAGCCCATGTGAGTTTTCATTGTCAACAGTGTCACTATCCGGACATTCCTGATCTTCATCAGCACCACTAACCCTTTTTTTGGACTTCAGCACGGCGGATGAGATTCCACACTGTGTGAGGATCTTGAGCTGATCATCCACTAAAGCATTTAGTGGAGTAACAACTAGAATAATGCTCTTTTGGGGGCTTTGATTAAGCTCAGAGATGTAATCAAATAGGTAAGGCAACAAATGGAAAATTACCGGACTTTCCATAACCAGTAGGAAGGATTGCTATGATGTCTCTTCCTGAAAGAACAGCTTCCACAACTTTGTACTGCTTCACGCGGAGAAAAAAGTCTTGGTAATTTGAAGATATTAGAGCATAGTTTACAGCATTGAAAAACGTGTTCAAGCTAAAAGAAGACATTTTACGTATACCTTGAATTGAAAAAAATAGTGCGCGAAACATAAGTATGGCGCGTTTTCAGGGTCAAAATTAAAAGCTACCTTTTCCACCTTTTCTTACCTGCTAAGTAAAATGTCTGTCATTTCCTGACTTTAAAATTAGATGATACACATCTCTTTTGACCTCTGAAACAATACATTCCGCGTGTCCTGAATACTAAAATTAGAACATCCGGCATATTTTGACCTTGAACAAAATTCTCCGCGTTTGCTGACTTCTCTCGAATTTTAAGTCCGGCATTCTCTGACTTTTAATGTAATGAAATACCAAATGTCGTATTACGTAGTTTTAACATCTCAAATAAACATCTCATACTCACAACTTACAAGCAATTAAGTTCAGAATGATATCTCGCTGCCGAGCCGACATTCCGACTTGAAAAATTTGTAAATGCGCGTGTTCTGACTTCTCAATTCTTCCAGGCATCTTTTCCGCGTAGGCCTGGATCCTACAATAACATACATTTCATGTGACTCCAAGTTTCGCGCCTAATTCATCCCATGTGACTCCAAGGTTCGCGCCTAATTTCGTCTCACAACACTTGTATAACGGCGAGGTCTTATTTAATATGTCTGATTCCCCGCAAAATATCTTGAGAGAAGCTGCGGATCGTCTGATTCAGACGGCTGAACATTTGGGAAGAGTAGCGTCCCTGACATCGGCAAATTATGCCTCTTCAAGTGTGTCTGAGACAAGCTCTGTTGTTGCCTCTGCAAGTGGCAATGCAATCAATTCCTCCGCAAACAGTGCACCACCTATCGCTTCGTCTGCTGCTTCAGAGCACGCGAGGCTATTTGGATACAGGCCTCCAGCTGCATGCAATGTCAGAAGCCGTGGTACCAGTGTCAGAGGTAGAGCTAGAGGTCGATCAAACTCTAGCGGCCCGTACAATCTCCACCAGCGAGGCCTCACTTGGAGCAGATCGTTTGTTTGCTTGGCTTACAGCAACCAAACACATCCACCGACGCCAAGCGAACGGGTCGTGCTAGCGCTAAACAATCTGGGAGAGAAGCGCGTAGAATTCCCTCGCGATGGCAACGGGGCTCAAGTACATGAAGCCATCGTCAATACCTTCCCATCCCTGGCAAGCGGATACGAGCTTCTCCGGAATTCTGAGGGTCGGGGAAAAGAGTTGTTAAAAATACCGATGCCAGAAAGGGGCTTTTCCGTTGATTATCTGATTCGGAGTGTCCTTGGCCAGGCGAAAGGTTTTCTGCGCCCGCTTCAAAAGGACATCGTCCTAGTTGGAGCCTCAAGTTCATCGAATTCCGAGAGAAGCGAGGTAGGAAATCAAACAAATTCACGTCAGTTTTTCATTCGTCTGTAGAGTTATTGATCATGAATTTCGTCATAACATTGTCAAAGTAGCTGTGAATCCACTTTGTTCGGGAATTCTCACTGACAAGTGACTCTGGACTGTATTTTCCTTCTTTATTCCCAACAGTTCTCATTCTTATTTTACTCTACCCTTCGTGTGACAACAACTAAATGATCTCTCTCGATTGAACTCTTTGTTCGATCTTAAGTCCTCTAAAGTCTTTGGTTCTAGGATTACAGCAATTCAATCTCTTTTCGGAACTTACTTAAGGTTCTTATCTGGAAACAACTTACAGTGAGGACACTCGAACCGTGAACACTTGATATTTGTTTGTACATTTTTTTTAGTGACTATAGAATGCGGGCTCGACCTTTTGATAAGAGTATTTAATGTTTTTACACTTACAAAATGCGAAACATGTAACACTATGCATCATAAGAAGAACCATTATTTCTTAATTGTCAAAAAAAAAATGTCAAGTGTTCACGGTTCGAGTGTCCTTACTGTAATGCCATTCATTCATTCACGATAACAATCAAAGCAATTAAATGTCTCTTATGGATACATCCTCTATTTTCGTAATTCATGTCACAAAAAAGTAAAGATATATGTGCGTATAAAGTTGCGCTACTTAGCGCAATAATGTTTTCCGTCACACTTGCCAATAGCTGAGTGGATCAGCAGACTACTTGAACAATGTTGTGGCAAAATTCATTGTCAATAACAGGACAGGTGCATGAAAAACTTAAGTCAATCTGTTTTTTTAACAATAACAAATTATCAAATGAACCTCTTGCTTGTTACTGCATAATTTTCATAAATTATGAACTGTGTCTGTCGGCTTATTGACAACGAAAATTAACCAATGAGCAGCCAAGAAGTTTTGTAGTTACTGAAAAAAAAAAATTGTACCTAGGAGTGGACCATTTGACTTTAGAAGGGTGGGGGGTTGAATAATTCTGAAAAAAAGTTCCTGCAAGTACAGCCTCCTATTATTTTTTTTTTTTTTCAGGGAAAGGAATCAACACATCTCCCAACAAACACTGGGCCAATGGTAGCATGCATTAATTGTAGTGAGAGTTCTGCTATGTCTGCCATTAATGACCATCACCTTGTTTGTAATGGTGGGGGAGTGGT
>JAHPZR010017482.1:2500-7500 GCA_019787425.1 Platygyra sinensis
ACGACGAGAAAAAGGAAAACAACTTGTTAACTTTGATTATCGAAATGTAAATTCTCTTTGCTCGCGCCATCACTACGTCAACAAGCGAGCGCTAGTTCTGTGTCTCCATCGAGTTATACAAACACAATTTTCAACCAATCAGCGCGCGTGCTTTCTTAGGACTGTTTTCTAAATATATATATAAAACATTTCAAGGACGGAAAAGGTTTACAACTGACGATGGATGATGTTTCATCCCAAACATGTTTTGTTATTCAATGTAAGATATCCCCCATAATTAATTACATGTACCTTGTGTGGTTTGTACATGAATACATTATCATACTTTGTATCGCTAATAAAGGCTGGTTTTCACTAACGCGTACGCATAAGCATAAGTCGGCATACGCAGACGTGTTAAGATGTTGATAATAAGCCCCTTTTGTTGAAAATTTCCCTAATAGAAGGTGCTAGTTATCAACATTTTGCTGCTTCTGCGTATGTCGGCTTATGCTTATGCTTATTCGCTAGTGAAAACCAGTCTTAAGAAATCATCGTACTGTTACTAGAAATTATAACAAAATTACCATGTAACGCGCTCTGGTTAGCTGAAACAGCGTGCTTTATCAGCGAACATATAGTAATCAATCACTCACTCACTCACTCACTCACTCACTCACTCACTCACTCACTCACTCACTCACTCACTCACTCACTCACTCAATCACTCAATCAATCAATCAATCAATCAATCAATCAATCAATCAATCAATCAATCAATCAATCAATTTATTTATACACGTAACACCAAGGAGCTCCTAAGTGCTCGTTAAAACGTGCACGTGTGTATTAATGTGAAAAAAAATAAAATAAAATTAAACAATTAATTAATAAACACAACCTAGATACTAACATTTAAACTAGATTTCAAATTTATGGTTCGAAATTTTGTCAAATTCAACCCAAATTAAACATCCCCTGTGGCTTGGACAAACACATTATAAACGAGCTATTTGTTAGCAGTAAACGTGGTTCACGGAGACCATTGTCAACACTAACAGTAGTGAAGAAACTGTACGAAAATAACAAGTTTTGCTAGATTCCAACGAAACACGAAGTGAAATAAACAAATTCACAACCTACAGCTAAACCTAGCATTTTCCTTCGATGAAAGACATTATACTACAAAGGTAGACATTAGACTTAAAGTGTACCTAAGTCCAATTTTTTTCTCGCTAAAACAATCTACTTGTTATTTAAAATACTTCTGCGACAAAAGTTTTTGGATTCGGATAAATCCTCGATTTTCTATGCCCCGACGAAATCTCGAAAATAGCTCCAAAACACCGCCATTTTTGTTGCACGACCGAGTCTGAGGAGAATGGGTCCAGCAGCTGTTGTGACGTCTACCCAGGAAGATCGAATATCTCCCGTCCTCTCATTTCCTTGAGGATGATGCAAAACATATTCGAAAAGTGCGCAGAAACGCCTTCTAGAGGTGCAATTGGCTGTTGCAGCAATATCCCAGATTTAAAGAAAGATATACTGTACAATTTAATGGCGATGATCGGTGAATAGTACAATAAAAACGTGAACGATGGTTGATTTTGTCGAATTATCGAACAAGCGAACTAACCGTGTGGGAACCATTGAAGAACTCTTAGTGGAATTTGTTTCGCAGACTTTAAAACGCTATTTTCAAAATTTTCTGCTGAGAACCAACCAGCAATTTGTGGAGATACTAACGACAACCTACATCTTCCAATCCCACAGTGTTTATAACATATCCGGCAAAGTCATGCGATAAATTACGAAGCATTTGATTACGACCGATATATAAGCCCGATATGTAAAGTCGCAACTATACGCCGCCGACCAACACTTATTTCCCTTTCGATTCAGATAAAAGTCGAAGACTAATCGTTTAACATTACATGCATGACCGCAAAACAGTGTTTCTGTATCGTGTCATTCGAAACCTCTATTTTCTCGTTTTTTAATTCGATCGTTGAACGCCCGGCTAGAATCGCGGGAGAATTTGACGCTCAAAATGGAAGACCTGATTGGGTAGAGAGTGGGGACTGAGAAAAATAGAGAGGCTGAAGACATCTTTGGAAAAAATTTCCATTGGTTGAAAAGCGACAAAGGTGTCGTATCCTTGACAAGGGCTGATGGTGATTGCGTCCAGATGCGTATTGCGGCTTGCAACAGTTGTCATCACTGACACGCGCCTTGATTCGTAATGGAGCAGTTGTTTTAAAAATAGAATCCTGTTAAAGAAGTTAGGATTCCTTCCATCGTTTTGTTAAAAAAAGACGACATGCTTCTGCCAATTGGAGAAGAGAAATACAAGCTTGATTTCGAAAAACACAGCGGAAAACTTTTTGGATACAAAATTCCAACACATGTTATAGAATGAAGATTCCCTGCTAAACAATAGTGTCACACTCATTGTAGTTGACGAGTACTATACTATTTATGCCTCTGGCTCGCTTAACCTAAACATACTACATCACATCGCCTTGGCTGAGCTCTGTTTGCTGGAGTGAACTATAAAAATTGAGACCATGATTTGCCATATTTTGGCCACCTTCATGGCCGTTTAATTCATAACAACTAAACCAAATTACATGAAATCTGATACCCTAATTTATTTCCAGCAAAGGTGAGGGCAAACCCGCCTCCACTAAAAGATCCACAAATGAAGCTACGTATCGTGGGAAGGGAAACATACGGTGGCTTGTTAGGGCCATCAAAAGTACCTCTTTTTTTTTACTTCGACACTTAACAAGTGTCGATCGACAGTTATTAACTGGCCATCGACACTTATAACTGTCCAAGGAGATAACTGTCGATCGCCACTTATAACTGTCGATCGACACTTATAACTGTCGATCGCCACTTATAACTGTCGATCGACACTTATAACTGTCGATCGCCACTTATAACTGTCGATCGACACTTATAACTGTCGATCGACACTTATAACTGTCGATCGACACTTATAACTGTCGATCGACACTTATAACTGTCGATCGACACTTATAACTGTCAATCGACACTTATAACTGTCGATCGCCACTTATTACTGTCGATCGCCACTTATAACTGTCGATCCACACTTATAACTGTCAATCGCCACTTATAACTGTCGATTGACACTTATAACTGTCGATCGACACTTATAACTGTCGATCGACACTTATAACTGTCGATCGCCACTTATAACTGTCGATCGCCACTTATAACTGTCGATCGCCACTTATAACTGTCGATCGACACTTATAACTGTCGATCGACACTTATAACTGTCGATCGACACTTATAACTGTCGATCGCCACTTATAACTGTCGATCGACACTTATAACTGTCGATCGCCACTTATAACTGTCGATCGACACTTATAACTGTCGATCGACACTTATAACTGTCGATCGACACTTATAACTGTCGATCGACACTTATAACTGTCGATCGACACTTATAACTGTCGATCGCCACTTATAACTGTCGATCGACACTTATAACTGTCGATCGACACTTATAACTGTCGATCGACACTTATAACTGTCGATCGCCACTTATAACTGTCGATCGACACTTATAACTGTCGATCGCCACTTATAACTGTCGATCGACACTTATAACTGTCGATCGACACTTATAACTGTCGATCGACACTTATAACTGTCGATCGCCACTTATAACTGTCGATCGCCACTTATAACTGTCGATCGCCACTTATAACTGTCGATCGACACTTATAACTGTCGAAACGTAGAACTGGGTACCGGGCCTCAGCGGTGCAACGTGCAAAGATGGCGAACACGTACAAGGTAAGCCTTAATGAGCGTAAAATCTGTGTTTTTAATATCATAGACATTTCAATCTGTTAAATTTACATAGAAGCGTTATAATATAAGTTACTTTCGGCAGAATGAGCTGGAGAGAAGGACAATAGCTTGATGATCTAACGCATGCGGGTCAATTTTGCATAGTAGCTCACAAACACTCGCTGTAACCTCGTGAGGCATTTTGGAGAAAAATAAAATTTTACTTCGAAAAAGAATGTTAAATGAGAATTAGACGTAGGAAATCCTCCATCTGTGAAGTTACTGCTTTCTACTGATTCCGGGCAAAAATGGCCTAGGAAAGGTAAGCAGATAACAAGAAAGGCTGATCTCAGTCATAATTTTCTCATCAGGTTATTAAATAGCTCCTTGTTTTAATGTAGAACGTAACAAAGTTGTGTATTTAGTGAGAATGAAATTCCTGTCCCATTTAATAAGCAATAGCTAGAAAATACACTAACATTTTTTTTAAAGAAAGCTCGCCCTATTTTATGTTTCAGGTTTGAATTTCCGTGTTGCGCTATGAATGATGACCCGGCAGGAAATGCATTCTACTTCTGTGTTACTTTTGCAAATACTGTTGGTTGCTTTCATTGTTTCCACGCGTATTTTTTTTGCATCACGCCGTCTTTAACTGATGTCGAGAGATCGGTGGATCGAGATTCCCTGATTGAAGACTACTTTCGTTTAGGGATAGGTTACTCTGAAATTCTAGCCTTTCTAATCATGTACCATGGGATCAGTTTAAGTATGAGGCAGCTAAAGAGGATCTTACGCGAACGAGGCCTAACTAGAAGAAAACAAAAGAGCCCCGTGAACGAAATAGTGGACTCCATAGAAAATGAACTACAAGGAAGCGGACGCTTAATTGGCTATCGGCTAATGCACCAAAAACTTGGTTTGTCCTATGGTCTAATTGTTGACAGGGAGACGGTGAGGGTTATTATGAAAGCGGTAGACCCTGAGGGAGTGGAAAGACGGTCGCAACATCGTCTTGTTCGACGCAAATACCATGCTAGCAGACCGAACTTTATCTGGCATATTGATGGCTATGATAAACTTAAGCCCTTTGGCTTTTGTATTCATGGCGCCATTGATGGCTATAGTCGACGTATCATGTGGCTTGAAGTGGATCACTCCAATAATAACCCTTATACCATAGCAAATTA
>JAHPZR010017482.1:17500-53279 GCA_019787425.1 Platygyra sinensis
TTTGTGCCCCTTGCTCACATGATAGTAATAATCTACAGCCAAGTGGCCCCTGCTCACTTGGTACTCATAAACAATGATACCTAGTCTACAACCAAGTGGTCCCTGCTCACATGGTACTTAAAAAACAATAAGTGATCTACATCCAGGTAGCACCTGCTCACATGGTACTCATAAGCCATAATGATAATTAATCTACAACCAAGTGGCCCCTGCGCACATGGTACTGAAACAATAGTAACTAATCTACAACCAAGTGACTCCTGCGCACATGGTACTGAAACAATAGTAACTAATCTACAACCAAGTGACTCCTGCACACATGGTACTGAAACAATAGTAACTAATCTACAACCAAGAAGTGACCCCTGCTCACATGGTACTCAAAACCAAGAACCACTAATCTACAACCAAGTAGCCCCTGCTCACATGGTAATTAAGCAATAATAAGTAAACAACCAAGTGGCTCCTGCACGCATGGTACTCAAACAAGAATGATAATTAATATTAGTCTACAACCTACAACCAAAGGTGGCCCCTGCTCACATGGTACTTAAACAAAAATAAGCACTCTATGACCAAGTGGCCCCTAATCACATCGTACTCGTAAACAATATGACAATCTACAACCAAGTGGCCCCTGCTCACATGGTATTCATAAACAATAATTATTCTTGGTTTTCATGTGATGTCATCATATTCTAAAATTTAAAATTACCTTGCGTTCTGATGTTTTAATGCCATCAAATATTCCAAAATTAAAAATGACCTTGCTTTCTGATGTTTTAATTCCATTAGATAAAAGACACTAAGAATTTGACGTTTTGCAATGTTTACTTTGAAGGGCTTGTTGTGTTGGAATTTCCAAGCTTTTGCGATGCATGACATGGAAATGGTGGCCCGAGAAGGCTGTCACGTAAAATACACCCGATTCTTGACGAGGATGTTTCAATAGCAATCCTCTATCATATCCCAGATTCTTGACTTTACTCATGGAATGGTTAGGATTTTTAGCGTTGGTCAAATGACTGGTGAAAACCAAGAATAATAAAAATTAATCTACAATCAAGTGGCAAGTAGACTAAAACCAAGTGGTCCCTGCACACATGATACTTAAAAACAGTAACAATAATTAATCTACAACCCAGTGGCCCCCTCACACATAGTTACTTAATCACAGTAAAAATCAATCTACAACTAAGTGCCCCGTGTTCACAGTGTATATAAAAACAGATAACAGTTAATCTATAGATTCAAAAATTAATAGACTGTCAGTTAGATACATGTACATGTAGTTTATCAGCTGAAATCGTCACAGGTGACGGAGCTAATTTCCGAGCCATCAATGAATCACATTACAAAATGCAAGTGTTCCTTTTACTCTTCACCACTGCATACTGAAGGATGCTCCACAGCTTGCACATGTTATGGTATGGATGGTTATCATATACTAGATACCTCTCAACAAATCTTGCTGGAATCATGAGGGATATAGCACCTGAACATCAAACATTCCTAGCTCCAACAGTTAATAATACTCCACAACTGGCAAGTGTTGTTATGTTATGGATGGTTATACTGAATGCAACATCTACAAAAAGTAGCACGGCCAAACAGTGGATACATATCAACACATCTTGGTGGAATCATGAGGGGTATTAAACATTCCAAGCACTGCAAAAGATTATGGAAACAACTCAGGCAAAACCAGCATGCGAAATAAGAGAGGTATAGTACAAGAACTGTAAAATTGAAAATGACCATGGAATGATCTGGAGTTCCCCATAGCTAGCTTTGGAAGGGACTCTGTTTGAATGGAAGCAGTACTCGTTCCAACTACATGCACATTCATGTAATGACTAATGAGGTGAATAAAATCATAAATATTGAATGGTAGAAGTTGAATAAATGCAACGATGCCATGGCCAGCAGTGATAAAATTGTATGATGAAATGGTAAAACTAATGAAGGCCACATAAGGATAACTATGAATGATGCCAATATGCTCTCTATCTCATTACACAATGGTAATACGCAACAAATTGTTATATAACATCCATTGTTAACGTTCAATACCCTGTGCAAGATATGTTTATATAAATTAATATTGTGTTCTTCAACCCCGAGGCACTTAGCTGGCTTAGTTAGTTGACGAGTACTATACTATATAACAACTCCGCAGATACAAAAGACATCAGTCTTGCCAAGAATTCCCAAGCGAATAGCAAAAGAACTCAGAAGAACCGCTTGATTTCGGTTTTCTCCTCCATTTAGTAGCTTTTCGTGAAGTTGAAGTCATCTTAGACTTTCTTGACACACGAACAAACATATACATGTTGTTTGCAAACTGATATATATTAATTAAAACAAGCAATTTACAGCTCAATTTTTTATTGGTCCGATTAAGTTAATTGCTCAAGGGGTGAAATTGTTAGTAGAAAGGTGAAAGGGGAGTAGCCTAATAAGTTCACTTGTTTACCATCAGATGTCTAGAGCTCCTCTGTTTTTTGTGCTCGCTTCCGTCGCAAACCCCAACCCCTCACCCCCGCGTGCTTTGTGCTGACTTTGCACGCTTTTTCTTTCGCAAACGTAGATAGAAAGGCTGTGAACAGTCTATCTAATACCTTAAAGGGGCTCAGTCACGGTATTTTGAGTTATTTTGGGCATCGAAAAAATTACCGTTAAATTGAAGGAAACCTGAAAATAACACTTTACAAAGATAGAAAAACATCAAAGAGATAATAATAAACCATAAAGGAACAAGGATGGTTAAGGATGGAGAAGATTGACACGGATTGCAAAAAACGAATTTGAAAAGTTTAGCTAAACTTTTCAAACCGTTTAACCGTGACTGAGCCCCTTTAAAAGATACTTGAGGACTAAAAATAGTGGCGATTCATTTTGAACACTCTAAATGAGACCAAAATCTGTGATAGTGCCCCTAAGCAAGCCGAAGAGCGTCCCCCAGAGTGCCCCCCCCCTGCAAAGATTCAACACCACTGTGAAACATACACTGTTCATGTGGTGTGCTTGTGAGGTGCGAAATATGGAGGTTAACTGATACTGCTTGCTCATGAGTTTCTATTTTTATTAATGGCCTTCTCACTTAATGTTGGGTCAGATAGTCTTAGCCGTGAATAGGAAACAAAGCCTCAGTTTTTCCAGATGTAAAATCTGGTGAGAATTGCTGCTTCCACACAGATATACTGCTGTAATGATGTTTTACCTTGAAATAATCACAGGCTGTTTTTTCCCTTGACAGAGAAACACTCGCGTCTGTAATGTTCATTCTGTCCAGAATTTTACAAATAGCCAATTATAATGAACCCTGACAAACATGTGATGTTTCACTGTTGATTTTTCTTGTTTAATAATATTAGTCATGATTTTTCTAGGGATGTTCTTCAAAGCATGACCCGTTTGTGAAAGACTACGCCTTCTTTACAGCTTATCGCACCACAGATTATGGCTACACGCGCATGACTATCCACAATAAGACCCACATATCCATAGAACAAGTCAGTGTTGATAAAGTAGTCAGTCAGTGGAACAAGTACAGCAGTCATGCACATTTTATTTTCTATGTTGCAAAGAACACACATGTTTTCTGTAATGTATGATTGAAATCTTACGATAATCACAACACTTTTCAGTTTAAAAACATATTCTCAACAGAAACTTCTGTCATCTTCAGCTTTAACAGTACAAAGCGATGGAAGCTTGAATCTATAATAAGTAGAAAATGCTAATGTAATAAGTATTAACAACAGAATAAGGTAAAGCGTGAAAGTGTGAGAATTAAAGAGATAATTTTAGATTAACATGGTGTAATTCTGTTGTTCATTACATTAGCATTTTCTACTTATCATTAAATCAGCTTCCATCGCTTTGTACTTGTATAACTGAAGATGGCAGAAGTTTCTGTTGAAACATGTTAAACTGAAAAATGTTGTGATTTTCTTAAGATTCTTCACTTGTACACTGCTTGCAAGACCCAATGGTACGATTTCTTGCAAAGAATAAAAGGTTCGGGATACAATCATCATAGAGAATTTAATTAAATCGATTTTGTCGTTTTTGTTTCAGGGAGGGGAAGTAATTGACAAAATGACATCGGTTAAAGATATCCATGGACCAGAGGCTTGGACCACAAAGAAAGTGAAAATTGAAATTAAATTTAAAATGTCGTAAATAAAATATTCAAGTATTCTGGGTTTTCTTTTACTTGCCACATAAATGTACAGTTTTTGTAGAACTGCCAAACAAGGCTGTCACAGTTGTAAATTCATGCACATGATGTGGTGAATTGTTATTGAAGACCATTTGATTATAAATGATCCTTTTGCATTGTTTTGTTTTAGTGTATTGTTATGACAACTATCCAGTGAGAAAGTTGTTTTATTTGCCTTGCGGTCTTAATACTGACACGTATAGGACGTATAGTGAGACTTATAGTGAGTTAGCCGCTATGATCTTTTGGTTTTTGTATATGTAAACCTTGTAAGAATGAAAATTTACCCTGCCAGGTTATCCTTGATCGTCAAAAGTTGTTGATACTGCAGACCTTGCATGCACATTTTCGTCTACATGGAGTAAGATCAAAAAATTTGAACGAAACAGTAGACATTTAGATTGTTGGAAAAAAAGCTTGTACTACACGAAGTAGATAGGGCTGCGCGAATCACCTATATCATGCAAGTTTGTGTATCAAGTGCATTTTGATATATCGTGTCAAAGATAACATTTTGTGCTAACTAAAATGGACGAGAAGGAATGGGTACGATTTTGCCTGGTTTCTAGTAGGCGGTAATTTTTTCAAATTGTACCAGGTTTATTTTTTTTGACGAACGGTATTTGTCTTTTTTTGTACACCTTTGTGATTTTTTTTTTATGTAAGGGTTTCATAGAGCTCCAGCAGTCTAAAGATGATGTTCCTTTTTTAAAAATAAGAAAACAATAAAACGGCAATTACATGCAGATTTCTGGAGTGATCTAAAGAGTATTGAAATGATAAGTAAGGGTTATGAAAGAAATATTTTGTAATCTAGTGGATGGTGCAGTTCGAGGTTGTCCGTTTTCCTGAATTTTTCACAGAGTGTGGTAGTGTCTGAATATGAAAATCAATGTATTGCATTAATAAATAAATGGAATTTTTGAATTGCATAGTTGATATATTTATGAGCAAGCATTGTATCCCTACCGATTTCATTGTTTGCTGACACTGTTAGCTGGTGCTGAAGCCGACCTCCAAATGAACTAATAGTTATTCTGAATGTACTTCAATTGAAGAAAAGGAATAAAATTTCTCATCAGTGAATCTTGTCTGTATTCTGAAATGACGAGATTTCTTTCCCGCTGTTTGGGCTTGTCATGCGTTTCAAGAGATGGCGTGACGAACCCAAAGGACGATTACGAGGCTATAAGTGGTTCATGGAATAAAAGTAGAGCCATTTGACAAACCTTTTACATTACAGGTAATGAAGACATTTTAGTACAGTCGCCTTCACGCGATCACCCGTACTAGTTGCCTCGCATTTCAAGCCTGTCCGGAACATTTAATGAATGTCGGGAGGTTGCTCTGTCTTTTTTTCTTCCTATCTTTGTAAAGCGCTTAGAACAGGACTCGCAATATTTGTTGTCATTATGATCACAGATAACGTCAAAATATGGTAAGAACAAAAAAGTGGCACACGATGCGTCTGTCCCGTAATAGATCATTAGCGAGAACCAATGAAAATGGGAGAATTACTCGGGCTATTATATACAAAACAATAATATTATGAGCTCGAGATTTTTATCACGTGAAATGCCCGAGTCAGCTATCACGAAAAGAAATCGAGAGTGAATAATCAAATTATTTTAGTATAAATCTACTAGTCGTTCAAAATTTAAAAACCAAGAAGCTATTTCTCAGGAGGAAATAGTGTTTCGTTTCCGGAAAGAGATTTTAAGGCTGAGAAAGGCTGGGATTCTCATAGGCGTACCGGCTGGGAGGCTGCAGCGCCCCCCCCCAAAAAATTTTCGGCAGCAAGAGAAATTTGGGCAAAGCAAGTTTTTAAAGATGTTTTCAGGCTTTTTCTTGAATAGATGGATATTTTCTATTTTTACCTGAAGTCGGCACAGTAAAAAAAAGTTAAATTCACGCGAGACCGCGGTTGCCTAGCACGTGACGAGTTTTCTGGTCGTTAGCAAGAGAGGATCATAAGCAATCTTGTTCCCAGAGCCCTCGTTACCCTTTCCCATTCCGCTGGACAAGGGTAACGGAGGCTTTAGGAACGAGATTGAATCATCCTTTTTTTTGGGGGGGGGAGGGGGGGACATTGTACTGTACTGCACTGCACTAGCTGGTGTTGTAAATTCATTAGAATCAATTTCGGCAAAACATTCTAGAATGATATCGTAGATTATCGACTGGAGTCTGGAGACTCTCAGAAGATCTGAGTCACGTGCTAGGCAACCACTTCTCGTGTGAATTTAAGTGTATGAAACCAGTGAAAATTCACGCCCGTAGTTTGGTAAGTTACGCGGCAGTGGAAGCAAATACTCGTCTTGCATGCGTTTTCTTGTAGAACTCTCCTTGTACCATATTAAACGTGTCAAATCCAGCGCCACAGAAACGAAAGCGGGCCTATCGCCATTGCGTTAAATGCTCCGAATCAGGAGCCTTAATCGGGGACGGAGACCGTAAGCGCGCGCCAATTCTAGTATTGGGGTTGGCGCCATGATATGGGACAATTTTTCTATTTTTAGAACAAATTGCGCCATCGCCTGCGGCACACGCGCGCACATTGCTGCGAGGATTTTCGCGGATGTCGCGCAGGGGAAATGGCGTCCGAAATTCCCGAAATCGTTTAAGCTTTTGGATCCTTTTGGCCCATCACTCAACGCCTTCATGGCTGTTGGAATTTTGATTAAGTATTTCCGCCGTAAGTTGCTCCAGTCTGAGTGAAGACGGTGCCTAATTTAGGTATGTCCCGCTTTTTATCTCTGACCAAGTTGAGTTCCGCTGCTCCTTTTACGACAACTTCACATTACTCCAATCTAAATTTCACATATGAGGAAGATTAACAGTTTTTCCATAACACAGAAGAAAAAAGAACTAGTTGGATATAGCGGCGTTTAGGCCCAATGAGTGACAATAGGTTTATGTCCGTAGATGCTACTTAGTTTTGTTTGTGTAAATCCAATAAATTGTCTGTTGTCGATGAGTAAGAGCGCCCGCCGATGCGAGTTTTGCACAGCTAGTAAAACATGACAAATTGGACTTCGCACTTTGGTGTGAAACGTATATCGAACTCATATAATATCTCTAATGTTTAAGGTTGATTAATGTTTGAGAACATATTAAAAGCTTAGCTGAAAATATGTGAAAACAGCAGAAATAATCAGAAAAGTTACGATGACGCTTGTAATCAAAACTCGAATAAAGATTTCGATTGAGTTAAAACTCCTTGTCTATTTTATTTTCGCAGCGTGAAGTTTCACTATGTGAAAGAAACACACATGATGTTAGTAGCCTTTTGGCGAACGTTAGTGAAAATTGTTGTAGTATCTCAGCACAAAAGACAACGAAACGAATCTTTTTCACGATTTGTTGACAATCTGAAAACACCGACTCGGACTTGAAAGTGCACGCGCTGCACCATGCAAATGAACTACTCGTACGCGTCAGACAAAAACTTTTGCAAACTAGCCAAACGAGCAGAAAAAACAAGAAACTATCAAAAACACTGAGGTTTTGGTTATGATTAAGCATTGTTCTGCAAACTCACAAATTGACAGCTCGATACCGGAGTAAACAGTGTTCTTACAGAACTCTACAGAACAAACACAAAAGTTTACGCGTATATATAACTAGCCGGCGAGCGGTTTTTATTCATTCACAGCGCGAAATTAAAGAAATTCTCGACCCTGAAAAACACACCTTTTCCATTAAATCAGAGCATAAGAGTACATAGAAGAGTCCTGCTTCTTCTTCTCTGCCTTATTCCCTGCCATTGCTGTGAAAAATCGCCAAGAGGATCTCGCAACTCTCACTATTTCATCACACAACGTGACAACATCCACGCGAGAGCCCAAGACACGTGCCTGGATAAGCGCGGATATATGATGTCAGGATGGCGCAATTTGTTCTAAAAATAGAAAAATTGTCCCATATCATGGGTCCACGCGCATCCCAAGACTTACGGTCTCCGTCCCTGATTATGGCTCCTGTCCGAATGCAAAAAAGAAATTGTTGCTGGGTACCAAGACGCTCATGGAAGAACCAAGCACGTAGGCAAGAAAGTTAAATTTACTATCTCTCTCGCGCCAGATCAATCGCAACTCGGTTTCACCGGCGGCGATGAAACAATCACGAATATGGTTAAATGCAATGAAATTGACGCACTTATTAACATTGAAAGGGCATATACCAACTCTGTGGTCGACAATGACATGGATTGTATCATTGATATCTTTGACCGTCGAAATGGAAGTGACAGCTGTTATTTCTTTAAAGTTTTAAAGTGTTTTTTAAGCTCATATGATAGATTCATATGTAAGAATATTAGTTCACTTCATATGAAGGCCATTGTTAGTGCATCGTATGACCTCGACTGTTTCGTAAAAATTTGAGCAACTTGTAAGAATTTTTTTGCAAATGGTTCACCGCCCCCCCTGGAAAAAAGATGCCCGTACGCCTATGGAGGTTCTGATATCTCGTGCAAGAGAGCTCTCGGGGTGAGGGGGATTTTTGCTTATAGACCGCACTGCTCCTCTCAGTCGCCAGAGCCTGGGGCGAGGTGTAGTCTATTCATTAGGCACGCGCGTGCCACGTCATGTAAAGTGCGCGCACCGAGTCGAAATCTCAACAAAAATATAGAGCTGATGACCTTCGCGTTAACTTGGTGTGCGAATATTTTGTTGGATGGTTGGTGACCCCCACTTTGTTTTCGACAGATCACTTCCTTTTCTGATTCTTTCCATTATACTAAAAAACAACAAAAAAAAATCTGTGCGTGGAAGTTTTAATTATTTTTCATGTACTATTCACATAGCGTCAAATTGGTTCATGGATACAGGTGTGCGTGACTTAAAAGTTGCATTTTTCAAGGTTAATTCTGCCTGACTTAATGACTTGTGTAGCAAAGATCTATCATATAGGCCTATACATGCTGTGTTCAACACACACAACTTAGATATGATCCTTCAACTTAAATATATGCCGATAGTAATGAATCCGGTCAGTATCGCCTTGAGTGACTGGAAATCCTAGAAATGCTATGGTCTGTGATACGCCTTATCTCCAAAACGAGCTCGGTGACCCCTACTTTTTACGTTTTTAAGCTAATGTTATCATTTTCTACCTGCAGTCAAAGTTTTAAAAAGATCTGTACGTGGGAAATTTTGGGCGCAAACGTCCTTAAGTGTTCACGCGGATCAGTTATTACAAACAACGTCCTTTCTAACAAATATATAATCTAAATCTATTTACAGGAATGAAAAAATTCTAAAAATTACTAAAAAGGGGAAATACAAAACGTAAAAGTTACAGCTGAATTGATCTTAGCTTAGACTTAAAAATATTAACATTATAAGCCAACTTGACATCTTCTGGAAGTTTATTCCAAAGTTGACCACACTTGTATGTAAAAGAGTTCCTCATAAAATTAAGATTAAATTTGAGAACGCAAAGATTAACACCATTTCCTCTTGAAAGTGTAAGACGTTTCTCTAATACTAAAAAGTCTATAATGTATTTCGGCCCTATGTTCCTAATGCATTTAAATAATAGGATCAAAGATTGCTGCTTTTTCCTGTACTCTAATGTGTCCAACTTACATATATTTAAGAGTTCTTGGTAGGACAATGACTTCCCATGCCCTGTCAGTGTCCTTAATATAATTTGGCTTCTAAATCGGCATTCCCAGGTGAGCAACTCTCAGATAAATTTGAATGGCTGAGACTAGGAAGAAAACAATTAAAGACAGGCTAAATCTCGTGCCCATCATCAACCTCAAGTCAACTACAACTAAGACAGTCTTGTTGAAAAGAATTGAGAATCAAGTTTTGACTTCGCCATAAAGAATAAGCTTGCCGGTATAAGATTTACTGATCAATAAACCAAGTTTAGATGACTCCAACATTTTACTAGAAACAAAGGTGAACAGTTTCATAGCTTGAGGAGCAAGAAGGTTTTATATGAGGTCAGATGCGCTGGATAAAATTTAGTCGTGGTTTTATGATAACTTGGTGGTGCATCCGTCCTGCAAGTGTCCCCACTGATGACATTCTTGGCAGAAGCTGTCTCCTGCAGTGTGAGCGAAATCGCAGTTAGGTGGCCCACGTGTGCAAGGATTGTGCTTGCATGCTATGTTTTTACGAGGTTTCTTGAAGAATTTTTTTTCGGCTTCAGTGTGGCGATGCGTGCACTTCAATCCTTTACCACATTTGGAGCGGTATTTACAAAGTTCAGAGTACTGTTGGGTTTTCTTCCGACCTCGGCTTTTGACAACCTGAAATGTTTGTTGATCATCTTCAAATGTTTGGGATTCGTAGTCTGTGTCTGTTTCTTCTTGGTCAAGCGCTTCTGCTTTATCTTCATCTGAAGTAACTTGAAGAGATATGTAACTCAAGCTTAGCTCTTTATCGATATCTTCTAAATCTTCTAACGCGTCAAATTTGTTGGTTAGACAAATTTCTTTCTCCGAGCTCTGATCCTTGCGATAGGCTGGATAAAGTACAACTTTTCCCGGGTACTCCTGTTGGAGACTTTTAAAGATTCCCTCGAAATGAGATGTAAAGTCTTTGTTATCTGTAGGCTTTACTCCACTGGCAAAAATGAGGACTATGTCTTCATAATCTACTGGACTACCCAGCTCCTCTGGCCCTATCCAGTTAAACTGAAAAGGCCATCCTAACTTTGCACTGAGGTCCTTCTGCCATTCTTCGTCCGGAAGAAAATCACAATTCCTGATGACAGCAGAATGCGAATTTAGCCTTGATGTCATTTTGGCACGAAATCTGAAGTTAGTAAAAGTAACATCGTCCAGGTGCGAATCCAATGGAGAAATGGTCAGTAATTTCGGATTCTCCTTTTCAAGATCTTTCAGTTTTTTTGAGATACTTTTCTCCCACATCCATATCTCAAATGACCATTTTTTAGCTAGACCTTCTTTTATGGCGGGAATAACATCAGCATCTCCGCTAACGATGACTATTTTTCCCTTGGTGACACTTTTGTCCGAAACAAGAGCGGTTATGTCGGCAACCATTTGGTGGTCAACCTGCTTTTCTTTGTTTGTGAATGTGCTTCGTTTACTGGTTTTTACTTCCCAGCCGCGCTCCCTAATCTTCTCCCAAACAGTGTCTATGGGTGGAGGTTCAGATCCATACAAGACACCCCAGGCAACTTCTCTTCCACTTGCAACAACGTCCGATACTTTTCCTAGATCCAAGCGCAACCTTGGATCTTCAACACAGTTCAAGTTTAATTGCTTGGCAGCAAGCTTCTTTGCCTCGATCCACATGTTGGAATCATCAACGTAGATAAAAGCAAGCTCACCAAAAGACGGGGGTTGGATTAGCTTCTCAAAAACTTCTTCGCAGCATGGACACTTTGGTTTCGTGCCTTCATCGAATAACTGCTCCGTAAGGTCCATGTAACAATCACGGCAGGTCATGTGCTGATTTCTGCACAACCAGTATTTGTGGTAACTTGTCAGTTCCTTACCACAGTCTTCATTTTGGCATTTATATGTTGCAAGATAACCTGTAAAGTAAACGCATTGTTACACATAACGTGTTAGGACTGAGTTCTCCCCAGCTAGTCGAGGATTGCCCCCATCTCTCCCCGAAAGAAAATTGGAGAAACAAAATAGACAATAAACCCACGAAATTTTAGATAGGTTGCATAGAACTTTTAAGTACAGACATATGACTAACAAAAGACGGATCGAAATGCACCAATCACTGTGTACAGCCAATAAAAACTAGGCTTTAACTGACAGTCCACCAATACCATCACGACTTCGTTGATCAATCACATCAACGAGCTGAGTATTTATACCATCCACTGACGTTACACAAATCGCTTTTTCTTTCTCTTTCTACCTCCAGTTATTTTTAGAGCAAAGAATTTGATGTTCAGGAAAAGCGGCATACCAAAACACCGCTTTATACCCCCTCCCAAGCGAAAAGCAATAGGGTGACAACTCAGTTTGAAAAGGAACCTCTGCTATGATGTCGTCAACTTCCTGTTTTTCTTTCCGAGAAACATATCACGGTTACCGTATTTTCTCGACTAAACGCCGGACCCCAATTAAACGCTGGCCTCGTTTAAACGCCGGGTCAAAACTGCTTATTTTTAAATAAACGCCGGGGGCGTTTGTTCGAGGTCCCGGCGTTTATTTGCGTCGAGCCAACAAGTACAGATATTCACTAGAAAAGCACTGCTATGACACGTACTGTACGGTATACTGCTTTTGTTATTTAACGAACAAGTCTGGCGTAACATTAACTGCGGTGTACATGCTGTACAACAAAGCAAAATTGAAAAAATATAGCAATGCTCACGTTCCTGTTGTTATGACTGACGCACTGTCTTTCTTTTGTTGTAGTGCTCGCTGTTGATACAAACATAAAGGACGTTGGCGACATTGCCGTTTTTAAACTTCAAACGTTTTGCTCTGTTTGCATAAATACTGATTACAATATACGCGTGTCGTATGTAATGCGTATGACTGTATGAGATACAGGGACATTATGTCAGGTCGGGTCCAAGGGTGAAATCGTCCCGCCTTGACAAACTGCGCACGGATCTCAAAGAATGTGAAATAATACATCAACCTAAAAATGATGAAAATTTTACTTCAATAATAAACGCCGGACCCCGATTTAACGCTGGCTTCAAATAAACGCCGGGTCCCCGAGGCCAAGTTTTAGGGAACTTAAGCACCGACGTTTAAGAGGCGACGGCGACGTCTATAGCCGAGGAAAGCCTGGTGTAGAGGCCGCCGTCGATACAATCGAGTCAAGAAGGTTAAGCAAAAGAGGTTTTCACGACGGCAACGTCTTCGAAACTTTCATCAAAACCTTAAAAAATCTTCCAAAAATGCCGTCTAAGAAATCGCTGCTACTACAATTCTTTGGAAAAGAAAAAAATAGAGACAGGGAATTCTTAGTCTGGGAGGAGATCAATTAATCCCAGAAATTCAGCACCTTATTTTTAAGACAAAATCCGATAGAAGATGGTGCAATTTCAGGTTTTAGTGGACAAAAATCTGTACCAGAGTAATTTTAAATATTTTACAGTCATTTTTACATTTTTTTAAAGCTAAATACATAAATAATTGCCTGAAATAACTCCGAAAAATAATTTCCCACGGGAACGAGAGAAAATAAATTTCAAAGTTCAGTGATTTTGTGGAAACACAGGTAAAATTCCATCATCAATTTCATTTCACCAAAACTTTTAAGCGTTTCATACGAACTTCAACATTCGTTTTCGACGTCTGGTGTTGCTAGAAATGAATTGTTTTGAGAAGATAATTAAAAGAGCCCTACAGAAGTTTGCAATACAATGTAAATAATCTTGGTCCACTTGTTACTCCAACGTCTGGCGGATTCCGTCTTAAAACGTCTACAACGCAGAATGTTCAGCAGAGGTCTGGGATGGACGAGCTAATGTTCATCCTCTCCTGGATTGAAGACTGCAGGTACCACGGTCTAAACTACCTTTCGTGGACGAAACAACTCACTGGTAATCATTACAATGTCAAAAAGTAAATAACCATCGATACTCAAAATTTTATTTGAACAATCATAACTGAGACCACGATCACCGATTTTCGGGTTATCATGAAGCGTAAGGGCTGTTGATAAGCTGGAAGTACAATTCATGCAAGCAAACACTATAAATTAGATAATAAACAACACGCTTTCAGCACTTACTGTTGTTTCTTTCAAGCAATCTCCATGGTATGGTCAAAAAGTCTCGAAAAATAAGAAATATTCAACTAACCGCTAACACAACGTCCAAAATGATAGAATAGTACCTTAAGCATCGGATACGGGCAAAAATATCAGTGCAGAATGACATAAAAACACGAAAATAGCAACGCAAACCTCGCGTTTTACAGGCAACGTCAAAATAGGCAAAGCAAAGTCGGCGCCGAGTGGCGACGGCTCACCATGTCGGCGGGAAACGTGAAACGGAAGTGAAATTTACATCCGGTTGCCGTCGCCGTCTGAAAAACGTCTGTTGCTTAAGTTCCCTTTTAAATAAACGCCGGGGGCGTTAAATTGAGAAAATACGGTAATTAAGATTCTGTTCTGTGAAGTATTAATAATTTTCTAAGCCAGAATCATTCAAATTCATTCAACTGTAGTAAACTGAATTAATTACATCACTAGGACAGTGTTGAATTTTATCACCATAGTAGTGTTATTAACCGTATAGACATTTTTGCTTGAAATAGTATATGATGGAAAATTCCTACTGTTCGAAAAAAAGGGAATTTTTTGAACAGAATTTCACGACATATTTTATGACACAATTTTATGGCATAACAACATCACGACAGCTGTAAACTTTTGCGATTCTGTTTTGATCGTCTTTTATCTCGTACAGTACTGTCAAACATCTTCTAAAACATAATCAAATAATTCAGTAACCAATAGAATAATCGACTTCACGTAGCGCACAATTTTCTGGCACAAGCTGAAGGCGATTACCTTTTTTTCTAAATGTTCTCGAACTTTCTAGAATCTTTCATCAGACCCGTCTCAGTGTAATGAATAATTCATTAAATAAAAACAGTTGGTTCCAAAATTTGACAATATTTAGTAAACGTCTGCCTTAAATTTCACCAAGAATAATCCGCAATAGTTTGGTATCCAAACAACTCAAGGTCAGTTGAAAAACCAAGGATCTGTCGAACATACTCTGCAATTTAGATGCCAGCGTTCGATGTTCGGCAATTTAGGAAGCTTGAGCAAACCACGACGACGACGGCAACGAAAACTTCACCAAACAAAAGGTTTAATGAACAAAGCAAAACCTATGCACGTGCGTTTTAAATCTTTGAACATTTCTTCGCCGTCCTCTGCAAAACAACAACCTGCAATGACCAAGTTCTGCGTCATCTACGGAACGTGGACGAAGGATGGCTAATTTTTCGTTTTTCCATTTGGATTCAGGAACGCGCCGCCGTTGCATGTTTAGCTTAGACCGAACAGATCTGAACAATCGCAAATTTCGTTGATAAAATATAGACTTATTTTTCACTAGGCGTCGTCCCCGGCGTCGTCGATGTCGTTGCTTAAGCTCCCTAATGTAACTTTGGAACCTCTTGTCAAATTGACCGTTTTAAATCTCCTGCGAAATTTGACCGTTTTAAATCTCTTTGATTTTCCTGTCCACATATACATCGATGGGTCGAGAAGGAAATCTTACCAATTTTTCCTTGACTTGAATTTGAAGCACCACTGGAAGCGGCCATGGTCTTCGTATCTTCGACGTCTTGATATCAATCAATATTGATGTGACCTCCCTTTGAAACCATTCAGGGTTAATTGTGTTATTTGCGACTGTTGTGATTGGCTAAGACGCCGCTATGTTGCCCCCAAAAGGAAACTCAATTGGTTCAGTGACTACTCAATCCCCCTCTATGACGTTATCAACTCCTTGTTTTTTTCCGAGAAACATGTCACGGTTGGGAACCTATTCTGTGAAATGCATTTTAATACCCGCTAAATCGTAAAAAAACTTATCATTCTGACTGAAAGAAACTTATTTGCCGCTACAAACCCTCTCCAGTATCTAAATTTTGTGTGGCTCTCTTGTTAAAGTCTTTTAAAATCTTTCGATTTTTAGTCCCTTTTGGTGCTATTTGTGTTTCTTGTGATATGTACAATAAAATAAAAAAAATTAAAATATCTATTTTTATCTTAAAACATCAAATGTCTGCGTAGCGTAGCTCAATGGTCAGACTATCTTGCTTTTTTTTCTTTCTACCTTTAGTGTTAGTTATTTGTAGAGCAAAGAATATTATGTTCAGGAAAAGCGGCATGCAGCGGAACTGAAAAATGGAACAACAAAGCTGGGTATTACCGGAAGCAGCTGGTCGCCATGACGACGGCTGTTTAATGATAAGGTTCGAATTCACTCTTTTTTTAAACAAACTGATATTCAACGAATTCTAATTAAGATAGTGGTACTGTAGTGGTTACATCGAAACATCGAACGGCATTTTTTAATATTTCCTATCGGCTTTATTCATGGATGCATTAATTTGAGATTGACTGTCTATGTGAATGAATGTTTAAATTAAGTCGAGTTTGCTATCATTTTGATTCTTTTTCCTCTCTTACTGTTTTTGCGATACTTTCACCACTTTCTCGGTTACTGAGAAGCAAAACCACAAACAATTGTGACTTGCTCTCATGCGTTTTTCTGCGCTTGAAGGCAGCTTCATCAGTATTTGGTTGAGCGCTTTTGATGGTTCATTACGTTGTTTACGACTCTTTGGCCAAGACACCGCTTTATACCCCCTCCCTCGCGAAAAGCAATAGGGTGACTACTCTGTTTGAAAAGGAACCGATGCTATGATGTCATCAACTTCCTGTTTTTCTTTCTGAGAAACATATCACGGTTAAGATTCTGTTGTGTGAAAAGTGTTAATAATGTTATAGGCCACAATCTTTCAAAATCATTCAACTGTAATAAATTGAATTAATTGCATTACGAGGACAGTTTTGAATTTTATCACCATATCACTGGAAAAGTTGAAAAATTTACAGCACATGTAAATCGCGATTTACACTATGTAAACCTTAGTTTACATGTTTTGTAAACTTCAACTTACAAGATGGGTACTTGTAAAACTAAATATACATGAAATTTACAGTTTCACCATAACATGGAAATTTACTGTAAAAATTATTTACAAGGTCCATTTTTGCAGTGATTAATTGAGGAACATGTAAATATACTGCAAAATATATTACATATACTTACAGTATCTTCTTTGTAAAGAACATGTAAATATTGCTTTCAAGATTGTGTAAATAACATGTAAAAAAGCGTTTACAATCGCTGAAAAGCAGTACTCGCTTCACGCTGTAAAAGCCCTGTAAATCGAAAAAGGGGGCCTGGGTTGCCACTGTAAAAACCCTGTAAATCGAAAAAGGGGGCCTGGCTTGACAGTGTAAAAACCCCGTAAATCGAGAAAGGGGGCCTGGCTTGACAGTGTAAAAACCCTGTAAATCGAAAAAGGAGGCCTGGCTTGACTCTGTAAAAACCCTGTAAATCGAAAAAGGGGGCCTGGCTTGATTCTGTAAAAACTCTGTAAATCGAAAAAGGGGGGCCGCCTCGTCGCTGTAAAAGCCCTGTAAATCGTTTGACTTTTCAAAAAACCCTGTAAATCGAATATCGGTGCTCGGCTTGTCGCTGTTAAAACCCTCAGTGCTTACCATATGAATGGTAATTGACAAATGGTACTGCACTAATTTGGCACCAAGGAAACGGAATGCATTGAACCGCATGAGCGCTTACCATTTGTATCGTAAACCAGGGGATAATTGGAAGAAAAAGGTGGAAAGCGCAAAAGGGGGACTGGTTCAAAGTCATCCCCAGGTTCTCTCTCATTTTCGATGCCCTGAAGCTCGGTCAAAAATGGCTTTCTTCAAAGACTTCCCTATTGCCGGATTTCATACGTCGGGGGCCTGGGTACAATCGGTGTATTATGGGATTAACAACACAAGACCCATATATTCAGAAAGAGCACACCAAGCTTTACAAAATCTTTAAGTTTCGTGTTAATTGGGCCAATATTGAACAAGATACAGGCATTCAAAAACTTTAAAATTTGTAAAGAAATGTATGGCTTTCCGGACAAGTGTCCGGAAAATGTATGGATTTCCGAACAAGTGTCCGGCAATCCATACATTTGTTACTAAATTTTTACGTTTTTGAATGGCTGTATCTTGTTCAATATTGGCGCAATTTACACGAAACTTAAGGATTTTGTAAAGCTCGGTGTGCTCTTTCTGAATATATGGGTCTTGTGTTGTTAATTCCATAATACACCGATTGTACCCAGGCCCCCGACGTATGAAATCCGGCAATGAACTATGACTTCAGCCTGCAAGGACGAGCAGAATTAGCAGAAAGGTAAGCTAAATTAAATTTTATCGCTATAGTTATAAACAAGAAGGATTTACGTGTCCCTGCTGTTAAGCATTATGTATCGCTGTCCGGATGCGAGATGCTTTGAAGTTTGTTTGTTATCGTTTTGATCAATATAAGCTTAACTCTACCTTGTCCTTGAACTCCCTGAATAACAAAACCAAAATTAAATTTTGTTCTTGGGCCATCGTATTTTGATCAAAAATAAGACACAAACAGCAGTGATAAACATATTGAACTTGTTCATTTTGACTTGACGTTTCGTGTGTACTCTACAGTTCCAGTCCCCTCACCCGCTTTGTTATATATAAATAGCTGTTTTAAATTTCAACGGTTACTTTTGTTCAATATACTTTTGTTCAAGTTCAATATGTTTATCACTGCTGTTTGTGTCTTATTTTTGATCAAAATTAATTTTACTTCGCTTCGCTCTTTCCGTGAGCCAGGAGAGAGAGGTCAACGCGTCAGATTTGGCTGACCCGATGATCATTGCCATTATGATGTCACGGCGAGAGAAGCGCGCAAATGCACAAAATTTTCGAAAATGGCGCCGTCGCCTCTCGCTGAAACAACGTTTTGAGGCGGATTTCTCCAATCATTCCAGCTTCAAATGGTATTGTATTTGGATCCCATGAAGAAATTGTCATTGTTCTTTCTTGAGAGGTAAGTAGATTCTAATTATAACCGAAAAATCTTGCATAAAGTGTATTTAAAGTATTACAGTCATCGCTCTCGAGTGGAAATATTTAGTGCAAAATTTTGACTATTCGTCTTGTAAAATTGCCTTTTTTACGAGATCGGTGACCCAAAGAAACGTGTAACCGTGTCACAAAATAGCTTATATGTTCAAGAAATCATTGTAATCGAAGATGATTTTGAAGAATCAGCCGTAAAAATGATCAGTCCATTTGAGTATGAAATATTTGGACCTCGCGATCGTGCTCTGAGTGTTCTTTCACAAAATTAAGACCTTTTCACATATTCTGCAACAGAAGTAGCAGACAGAAATATTATCCAAACAGATGGAAATGAGAACTTTCACAAACAATAACTTAAGCTTAATTATTTAATTATTTAAGACTCAAGTCTGTCTACTGCAAAACGGTGGTCAAAATGCAAAATGTAGACATAGGAGGCAGACTGTAGACTTTATTTTAATAGAGGGTTGAGTGCTGCAATGAAAATGGGAATATGATATTCTTGGCTAGAAGACTCAGTTAAGTTTTGTATACTTTTGTCTGTTTTTTTTTTCCCACAAACTCCATCTAGACATCTAACCAGCCAAATTTTACAAACAAATGCATGGAAAGTTAAATTATCAACTGAGCATCTTATAGTTATGATATATCCTCCAAAATTGTTTGGTGAATACAATCTTCTACCTAGTATTTTAACATTGCAATTCATAACTTGAGCAAAATTCTATTTTGGAAAAAGTTATTTGTGGTCAGATTCCCAAACAAACACTGTAATCTGACCGCTTTGCCTACCCGTCAAGATGGTGTCGAAAACCATGATAAGGCCTATTCAGTTTCCCATATGGGGCCTCTGTGGAGGAGATAGTACAAGGCCCCATTTATCTGGTCATGGGTATTAGAGAAAATCCTATAAGATCCCTCTGAGGCAACTTTAGGCGCATTTACACGACATTCATTTTGAGTACGGCACTCCTAAATTTTGGCACGCGGGCCAATAATATAGGGCACGTTCCGCTTGATTTTTCCCGTGTAAAAGCAAATTTTTCGGCCCGCGTGCCGAAAAATTTAGGCGGGCCGAGACCACCTCGGGAGGTAGTCTCGGCCCGCCTAAAGAGAGGTCCGCGTGCCGAAACTAGAGGAATTCTCGTCCCCAGAGTCTTTGCGCTCATGACTGACCAGAAAGGCGAAGGCTCTGGGCTTGAAAATGAGCTTTGGAGTTCGCGTTAGAATATAGTACTAGGGACCTTACGCATGTACGACGGCGACGCCAACTTAAAAATGTGTTTCTACTTTACTTTGGAATTTCTCATTTATTTAGATCTATTCAGTGTGTTTGTTGGTATTAAAACATGCCTCAGCTGAATATGCTACGAATGCGTTCAGTTTCAAATAGAAATACGAAAAATTAGCCGTTGTGGCCCACGTTCTCCAAACAACGCAGAATTTGGTCATTTCACGTTGTTGCTTTAGAGAGGACGGCAAAGAAATGTACCAAGAATTATAAAGCACGTGCACAGCTATTGTTTTGCTCATTAAACCTTTTGTTTGGTGCCGTTCTCGTTGCCGTTGCCGCCGTGTTTTGCGTAAGGTTCCCAGTAAAACCTCAAAGGAAACGAGACAGGTATGAACCATGGTACAATTAAGTAACACATCATTTCTATTGGATTCAGTTCGAAAACATGTACGTTTTGAAAGATTGTGAGGTTTCAGTCTCGGTTGTCGATCGATGCCAGAGACAAATTTTCCTCGTTCTTTCTTCCACTGTATTCTAGCCTATATTATACTTTACTTTTAAACTTTAATATTGATTAGTTGTCTTTTTACATTGCGTTTCACAAAACTTTTGACAAATGGTTCGTTTGGAATTCCCGAAGTTCACTACGAACCACTTGGTATATGCACGCAAGCGTAATATAAGGGTTTGTATGAAGAACTGTGGCTGAAATATAATAGTTTGTATGGGAATTAGGAGATGTATGGGTTGTTTACCAAATAAATACTCTTGAACATTCGACGTTGTCATTTTTTCTCATCCACGAGAGTTTAAATGAGATCTGAGCGAGTATATATATCTGAGATCTGAGATCTGAGCGAGATATGAGATATGAGATATGAGATATGAGATATGAGATATGAGATATGAGATATGAGATATGAGATATGAGATCTGAGCGAGTATGTATATAAGCTTATTTCCCCCACGGTGATATAAATATATGATAAAAGACTACCTTGTCTCTTATTATACAGCCCAGAACAGATGGCAGCAGGCCATATTGTCGCCGCTTTAATGCATGTAAGAGCGGTGAAAGGGATGGCCTTGTTTCGATCCTCGATTGCGTTTCCGCCATTTCAAAGCAACTAGCTAAAACTGCTTTTTGCACTCGAGAATCTGCCGTGATTTTTTGAACAGCCCGCGAAAGCGCGCCGGAAGCCCAGTCATACAAGCGCAGGGGCTCACAAAATTAAGAGTGCCTTACTTGTTTTAGGGGTGCCGTTCCAGAAATCAACATTGAAAAAACTCGAACATATTTTGCCGTGTAAATCAAGCGGACCGTGCCCAAACCTATTGGCCCGCGTGCCAGAATTTTGGAGTGCCGTACCCAAAACGAATGTCGTGTAAATGCGCCTTTTATCAAGTGTTAACACACAAGGCCCCATTTATCTGGTCATGGGTATTAGAGAAAATCCTATCAGACCCCTCTGAGGCAACTTTATCAAGTGTTAACACACAAGGCCCCATTTATCTGGTCATGGGTATTAGAGAAAATCCTATCAGACCCCTCTGAGGCACCTTTATCAAGTGTTTAGCTGAAATGAAGTTGTCCCAGCAGGATTACTAAAGCCTTTTTCATATTATATTGTATCTGCTTGGACATAACTTAAACAGTGGATGGGGTTGGATCATTTTATTGAGAGAATTACATTTTTTAATGGTTAATACACATTGAATTCCTGGTGCTAGACCTCAGGAAATTTATCTTTTAGTTTACATGTTCTGTTGAATATAGTCAGGAGTGCGATAAACCAAATGAGGGAAGGGACAGGTCAAATAAGCATTTACTCCAGTTGGTAAATAATATTAATGAGAGACTTATTTGATCTTTTTAAACCTTAGGTAAACAGCATCTTCCACTACCTTTGAAACACCATTCAAGCAGGTCCCGTTTCTGGCAATACAATTATCATGGAAAACCATCTATTTATAGTCATCATGCTGTCAATTAAACATTTAAAAACCTATCTTGTGTGGTTTTTGGAGATATTTGCCAAATATGTTTGCTTGTCACTTGCATGATGCATTCTCTTGAAGCCAATAATAAACTCATCAATGCAAAAAGTAAATGGGAGCCCAGGATGGAAGGAGCTGGGGAGAAATCATGCGTGGGGTTTATTTTTACAAGTGCAGCCTCTGTGATACTCTTCCCTAGTATATTTCTTTTTAGGTTTGGGGGCCATTTTGTAAACTACCAGGTAACCGGTAATAATGTATTTCACCCTCGCTAAATAAATAAAGTGTTTGTTTATTTGTTTGCAAGTTTAAACTTAATGCAAAATAATTGTTAAAGCTATCTTTTATTTACATAGGACTTATGATGAAAATTAAAAGCATAAAGTATAATAAAATAATTGATTATCATTTCAAACTTGAGGCAGTAAAGCTATTACAGTTTCTCAAGACAGATACCCTTAGAAAAATCCAGCCAATGACTTAGCATAGGTATCAGGAAGTGTCCCTGTTCATATTTTCTTTCCTCTTGAATTAATTCGCTAGCTGCTTGGAACCAAATTCTGTCTTTTTTAGTTCATATCACATCCTGCACAGTTTTCTTTAACAGTCTATACAGGTTTATTTTAAGTGAACTCACCGTAAGAAATGATAAAAAATTATAAACCCAAAGCACCAGTTTAGGATACTTTCCTTGCGCTGTATGCGGACGCCCGAGGAATCAGATCCTGCTGCGATCTCCTATTAAACGAACATTTTGAAATGAAATGAAGCACATTTCTAATATTACTTACAATACTTACAATAACATTTACAATTACATACCCTTACACTAATTTCGATATAGATGCCCTACTTAATATTCCACCTTCTGTGTAGATCTTTAGGGGGACAGAGTTGAGGGGAGGGCTAAAGAGCAGTATTGTTACAACTTAAAATAACTTTTCGATTTGAAGTTTAGAAGAGAGCTTTCTAGTGAATTCTTTCATGTTTATTTCCTTTTTAAGTAATTTTTGTGTATATAGATAATACTTGGCGAATAACAGTGTGAAATTAAATTTTATTATTGACTTGTTAGCGACTTGGGGCTAGTCCTTTTGCTCCAAACCAAACAGTATTTCAAGAGGAGAAGGCGAGAAAGTGGTGCCATCTTCTTTATTTACCGACTTAATGACTTCAGAAAAGAAGTGTTTTGACCAGTGACAGTCTACGAAAGTGTGACTTATTGAGTCGGGTTCTTGGCATAATAAACACAGCGTGTCTGATTCCATACCGTAGAAGGAAAGCTCTTTTTTAGTCACCACTATTCTGTGGAGCAGTTTAAAGTAGAATTCTTTAAGCTTGTTATTTTTACAGACATTTTTAACACGATTAAAAAAGGTGTCTAAATTAAGGTCTACCGCTTGTAGGTCGCGTGCCCATTTTGGGCGTGCTTTTATCTCTACATCGTCATTGTTTATGAGAAGCCAATAGTAGTCTCTGTTTTTCATTTTGTGCAAATCTATGGTGGTATTTGGAGAGAGTTGGAATGCACTCTCTGCAAGAAAGGTGCGCTTGTCTACTTGTTTTTCTTTTGCTTTATCGAGAAGGTGCTTAGGAATTGCGGAAACAACTTGCATATAATTTAGAAAATTGCATTCAACATCATACCTTTGGATGAACTCCTCGAAAGCAAGAAGATGGCCATTTTCGTGTAAAAGATCCTGAACAAGGAAGATTCCTTTCTGTAACCATTCTTTATAAAATATGGTCTTGTTTTTAATTAAGATTTCTTTGTTATTAAATAATACCAAATCTTGGCCAAAATCACAATTGTAGGCTACCTTAAGCTCCAGAAAATGTTGTAGCATTGACTTGTAGAAATACGGCAAGTTGGTTTGCCTCAGAAATGTTTCATTGTAATTGCATTTTAACAAAAAGTTCAGGCCACCATATTTATTCAGAAAGCAATTTGGAATCGTCTTCCAGGCTTGCTCCCAAGGTTGCTCAATTTTTAATAGTCTAGAGATCCAGGCAAGTTTTAGTGACTTGCACATTAATTCAATATTTGGCGCGCGCAAACCTCCGTGACTATAATCAAGAGACACTATTTTTCGTTTAATTTTGTCTTCCTATTTTTTCCAAATAAACTTAAAAAGAAGCGAGTTAGTGGCTTTGATATATTCAGGAGTATCAAGGATCGATATTGAGAACACCAGCTGTGAAATTCCAAGACATTTTGTTATAAGAACTCTTCCCAACAAGGTAAGGTTGCGAGATTGCCAGATGTCAAGAATAGTGCTTAGCTTATCCACTTTTGCTTTGAAATTTTTCAATTCGTTTTGTTTTTGATGATAAGATATATAAATTCCCAGCGCTCTAATTGGCTCCTTTGGCCAGTAGAATTGAAAAGGCTCATCAACCTTGTGCCTCCAGGGCCTAGCCACAAGGCTTTAGTTTTGGATGGGTTTAATCTCAGACCGGAGACAATACCAAAGTTATTTAGCACTTGGATAGCGTTTTTAACCGATTCGCAACTGCTACATATAAGTGAGGTGTCGTCAGCGAACTGGCTTATTTTCAATTCCTTTTTAAAAATCTGAATACCTTGTATTTCTCTGTTTTGCCTTATCTTGCATGCCAAGATTTCCACAGACAGAATAAATAGATAAGGAGACAAGGGGCATCCTTGTCTCACGCCTCTCGACAATTTGAAAAGGTTGGTACATTCATGATATTCCGAATATTAACTGATTCATCTAGGTCTCCTGTACAGCGATGTTATATCAGTTTAGCAGCTTAAATATCCACACAACGTCTACTCGGTAGCTTGCGTCAGCTGGCTCGCCTCGCAGAAGAAAATGTTGTTATCTTCGACGGTTTTGCCGATAATTTAGCGACGAAAAATAACTTCTTGGTACATTATTTACTTTCAAACCCAGCATATGACTTGATAGTTCAAATGTCTTTGTAGGGGAGCAGTTCCCGCCAAATATTCCGAGGTTTTCGAGTGTAATTTGATCAGCAGGTCCTCCATAGGCCCGCGCTATCGTTCACAAAATAATGGGTTTAAACCCACTGATCATTTTTATGCATATATTTAATGAGTCGTTTTCATCACCAATCAAACGTTTTAAACGATATCAAGGTCATATTCTTGTGCTCGTGTAGTTCATTGTTTTGTTCTCCAGATATCGGCCAAGAAAAGGGCACAAAGCTTAACTTTTCAATCGCGGTTTCAATTGAGCGCTCTCGAAATTGTGCTCGTTTTTGCGCCTTCCGACATCTACTTTTTTGAAAACCAAAGTATTTTTGATCACAATATTAACAGGTCAATTTATTCCTGCAGTCTGTTGATCGCTTCCTTTCAAATTCTCTGAGCAATCATCGGATGAAAAACTTTTTCTGGTGTCATATTTTTGGCGGCCATTGAAATCTCTCGGACCGGTTCACTTGTGACGTCATAATGGCAAAGATCATCGGCCGCATTGCCGCACAAACAAAGTTGACACCTCCCTCCTGTTCGTAGGTAACAAAAATAGAGACAATGCTAAAGTTGCTTTGGCTTCTTCTAATACTTAACTCGAGAATTCCGGGTTTAGTTTGACGAGAAACAGGACATTTTGTTCAAAATAAGACAACTATCACCCTACCTGGCGACACTCGACAAACTACAAGCGAGTTGCCATGCCGGACGCCGGCGACGCAGATTTGGCGCCAAATTAGAAGCTTGGAGACACAAACTTCTTCATATTTTTCACATTTTAAGAACTGATAGGGTTTTGACGATTGTAAATCCCTTTTCGTGAATATTTAGTGCCATCTTCAGCGACAAAAGTTGGCTGGCTTCAATGCCTTTCCTGTAAACTTACATTGACGCCAGGGGCCTGTTTCTCGAAAGCCCCGAAAACTTTTCGGGCCCGTAAAGCCATTTTTAGTTCAACTGTATTTGAAAACAGAGAAGTGTATGCGCCTGAAACTTCTTGCATGAAGGGAACCTCTGTTCATTTTAAGAATACGTGAATAAAACAGCTCTATAAACGTAAGGTTCGAGATTTTGCTTATGGCTTTACGGGCCCGAAAAGTTTCCGGGGCTTTCGAGAAAAGGGCCCCAGGACAGTAAAGTTTTTCCCGCCTGCTGAATCCTGATTGGTCAATTCAAATTTCCCGCGCGCCGACCGTATGCAAGGAGAAGGTTGACATTCTACAATTTCTATGAATTACAAACTAAAAATATTAGCTAAAAGAGGTAACAGATCAAATTTGAGAATTGTACTCTTACAAAGAAAGCAGCAAATTCAAATTTTTATTTTTCATATATTTGTCTGTAAAATGGAGCCGCCGCTTGCGGGAAACTTTACAAGCATTTGTATGAAATCGGTTAACTCTTTTAGCTAATATCTTTAGTTTGCAATTCACAGAAATTTCAGAATATCAACCTTCCTCGAGTTATCGAGTATCAAAATCACGATTTTTCCCATACATTCACTGTAAATTTTGCCGTGTTTGCCCCACTTCCAAGATGACGTCGGTGACCATGAAACCTTCTGACCCAGGAGAATGTAGAATTTGGATTTGACTTTTGTAACTTTGCGGTAAGGTTTTTTGTATATTGTTTGGCCTTCTGTTTTGAGTTTAATAATCAGAAAGTGGATACACAAAACAACGGCGGTAAAAATTCATTTGTATACAAGAATAACTTTGGTTTACTTTCAATCCCGGATAAGAGTCAACGGGCTTCCGAACAACCTGGGCCTGTTTTCAACAAGTTAACCTGACATGAGCCCGCATCCAATCGAGGGTTAGGGTTAGGAAGCTCCTACATCCACTTTAACAGGGAACAGGGACCACGGAGACCATTTTAAAGAGGTAGGGCTAAAAAATCTAGCCAATACAAACAAACTTTAAGGTCAGTGTTTCGCCATTTATCTTGCATTTGCGCGCCATCTGGAGCCTAGAAAATAAATGAATTGATAATCCCAACAATAAAAGTGGTAGGGCTGTCTTAGCCCTTGCCATTGCCCCTCCGCCGTCCCTGTTTAAAACATAACGTAAATATGACGAAATTTAAGTATTTCGGAGGACGTGAACCACGACGGCAGTTTTCGTATTTCCATTTGGAATCGAATGCCTTCTTGACATCATAATTTTTCGACAACTAGTTGGTTAAGAATTCAGCTTACCTCGCTAACTTGCTAACACAGCACGTCTCCTGACGCCACAAAATATATTATCGCTTCAGTCTTTAGAAGATTCAGTCCTTTTTTTGACTTTTATCACAAGCACTTAATGGGAAACACCCAAGACCACGCCAGCAAGCTTTCGCCCGTTTGCCGCTCACTTCCTTCGAGCTGTTGGTCCAACAGCCGAGAACCTTACCCGTAATTCAGCGTAATTCTTTCTCTTGTGATAGAAAGACCGAAGAAAAGGGAACGATAATATCGCCAAATGTGTCGTCTTTGAATACTGCAAAGTTTGTAACTTCCCCTTTAAGCAACGATCAAAAAGACTAAACCAGCGATGTTTTTTGTAGAGGTTTGTCAAAATAATTGCTACTTTGTAGGTTTTCTCGCGTCGTTCACGCCAACTTTTCCCGCCGAAACCAGTCTCGTTTCCAAGGTGGCAAACAACGCGTGACTACCCTCCTCGTTCACTGGTACTTCATGGAAAACGTCACGAAATGTCTAGTCTGGTTTCACTGGGTTCCATGGAGCTCATTGTTATGTAGCTTTTATTAAAAGGAAGGCCTCCCGGGGGTAACAAGGGAACATGATCATTTATTTTAAGGAAACATGGGATTACTTTGGAAGACAAGGGATATTTCTACTATCCAAGGGGTCAAGGGAACATGTCTTCCAAACAACCCTGGCCGCTGACAGTTCCTTTCAGATACTCCCCCTAACATAATCATTAGTCCTGTTAAGGTCATTCTTAACTTTGCCCCGACGACAAGCTACGACGGTTACTCTTACTTCAAACTGATAAAATCAACAGCTAAGTCATTTTAAACTCAATTAACTATCTTGAAGTTAGGAACCCGAAGACGTCACTGTAAAAAAAGCCTCACACATCTACAGTATATATGCCAGTTAAAACACAGCGTATCAGTGAAAACTTGAACTTTAATTTATTACAAAACACCTTTAGAACAACATGCAACATGCGTTTACAACATGCGTTGTTTCATTATGTTTACAACCGCAGTTTGCCTGTTATTTTTACCTTTAGACGTAATAAATTATTTTCATAACTTGGTCGCATTTTGACTGACCCTTTTTGCCGCGCCCATTTGAAAAGGATCAAGAAAATGCATTCTGGAGTTATTTAAAATCAAGAGATTATCAAGGTAAGAGAGTGAATCCCCCATATAGGTCCTCTAACTAAGATAAGTTATTTTTAGTCATTGTACCCAGTTTTTCCGAGGATGTTACTCGCGCGATGCGCGGACAGCCCAAGCGACTTTCTCGTAACTGCCTGAGACGAAATGGCGGGAAGGTCATTTGTTATGTTCTGATTTCGTTTTGTATCAGAGATTACATTTTCTCCACACTTTCAGACGTCTCTTCGTTCGGCCGGGCTTTCGTTTGTTTTGTGCTCGTTTGGCTGTTCATTCGCCCCGGCTCGCATTTGCATACAATCGGAGGTCACGCGAGATAGTAAGCATGCGATATCCGAGCTCAGCGCGAGTTTGGTGTCCGAGCGATCAAGTCAGGTTACTGCAAGTGGTACAACGTCAACGAATTTTCTGAAGGTTTTCGGCACTTCTTTCACATTAGTGGAACCATGTCAGGCACAGAAGCACGAATGAATATTGAGGATCCGGATTCAGCTGACCATGAGCGAGCAAAAGCTATCTGATTCTGAGGATTGCCAAACCCTCATGGAAAAAATTAACAAAGAGGGTAACGAGAGTGATAGTGAAAGCGAGGATGAAATATTAGCGGAAATGCAGAAGGAAGACGAGGCTTAAGATTCTATAGGCAAAGATAAACAGAACCCTCAACTTGCCAAGCTCCATGGTAAAATGTTTCGCAGCCGCTTGCGGATAAAGTCCTGAAAGACAAACTTGAACGCAAGGACAGGCCGGAAAACTGCGAAACCGCTAAACCAACGAAAGTGAATCCCAGTACCTGGCGAAAGCTCCGTGAGCCTGCGCAGAAAAGGGATCTGCAGCTATATAAAATGCAGCTGGCACTCGTAAAAGGTATACTGCCCGTCTCCCGCTTGACCGACTTGTCCATGACAGAGAAAAAGCTAGACAAAGAGGGCGTTCAACAGATAAAACAATTTGGGCTTGATGCTCTCTCGCTCTTAACGCATGTTAACTACGAACTCGAGGCAACTCATGAAACCCGGCATAGGGAAAGACTATGCCTCATTGTGCTCTCAGCAGAGTCCTTTTACTGACTATCTGTTTGGTGATGACCTGCGGAAGCAGTTAAAAGACATAAGCGATGTAAACAAAATACAGTGTACAGTGTCTTTTTACAGTGTCTTTTTTGTCTTTGTACAGTGTACAGTGTCTTTTTCTCACAAACGGCCCTCAAAAAACTTCAAAGGTGACCCACCAACCTCAGTGGTGGCACGAAGAGCTTCACAAGAAAAACCAAACAACAAGCGTCAGTCACAGTAGCCCAGGCATCTGCATCTGACAAGGTAAATTTTCCAAAATTTGTTGCTGGTAACCTAGTTACACACATGAAATCTTGGAGGTCTATTATCTCAGACCCTAGCATCCTTGAGAAGGTGGCTGGCTATTTTTCAGAATTTGATGACAAGCCCTTCCAACCAGCTGTACCTCACAGTAGTTTCTCTAAAGGTGAAGAAGTTATTATTGCAGCTGAAATTAAAAACCTGTTAGAGAAGGGTGTAATTAATGAGGCTACACACTGTGCCAACGAGTACATCTGAGGGTACGACAAATATTAGGCCCGGACGCCCGGGACAAGCTAAAAAAAATTGCCGGGCAAGTGTTTCATTTCTCCAAAAAGCCCGCCGGGCACTAGCATTTAAAAGACTAGTAATTTTGCAGACTAAATTGATATCCATTTAACATGTACCTTTGAAAATCATATTGAAGCATTTTAAAGCGCAATAAAGATCTTTTTGTGAAGATGTGATCAGTTTTTGTTCTCGTCCGTTTCTCTATTTTCATCGCCATTTTAAGCGGCCTTCACACGGCAAACTTAAGTTGGCAAACTCGTGTTGGAAAACTTCAAAAAGTTGGCAAACTCGTTCCTTCACACGTCAAACTCGTGGCAAATAACAAACACGGCAATTTCCAACATGGCCGCTTTTTAGTGCAATTTCAATCACGTAAAACAGTGAAACAGAGGATAAGAAGAGAAGACCCAGAAAGCGGTGGAGAATTGGAAAGGTTTGGACGAAACCAAGTTTGTCCGCGCGCTCCTCCGTTTTGTTTTGTTTGTTTTCGGTATCTTTGTAGGCTATAGATGAAACGTCCCGAACAGCCGGACAATTGTGAACCGCTTTGATATTAAATTTAAAAAGTGTTGACTCGCGTTCCCCATTTTGTGAAGTGTCACGCAAATAAATCACGTGAATAGAGCTCGTTTTGATTGGTTGAAAATTACCAACACATGTTGGCCAACCGTTCACACGTCAGGTACGAATTTACCAACACGAAAAAGTTGGCGAGAATAGAGGCAAGTTCTATTTGTCGCCAACAGTTTGCCAACTTGTTTGCCGACTGTTTTTGTGTCGTTCACACACATCAACTTGAGTTTGCCAACACGAGTTTGCCAACTTTAGTTTGCCGTGTGAAGGCCGCTTTACGTTGCTTTGCGACTTTCACACCCAGTACTCTTCCCAGTAGATTCTGAAGGCCTGGCTGCTATACCCCTGACAACGTGCTTGTGTTTCGTGTATCGCATCCGCATTCGCATGTCCATTGTTTCGGAATTGTTATTCTAATTACAACGCGACGATAGGCCAAACGGATAAGTTTCGTCACGAAATATCCTGTTTAATAGTGATGAGAAAAGTTTTAAGCGCAAAGGTAACGATTACGATAAGCAGTATGATGCAAAGAAACGAGAAAGAAATTTCCAAATGAGCTGGCTTACAGAATTTCCTTGGCTTGCACTGGATGCAGATCTTGGCATCATGAAGTGCAAAATATACTGTAAATGGGCAAATGTTTCGAAATGTTTTGATCCAAAGACCTCACGGGCCATAGGAAGCGACAAGTTTAGGACGGATCCTCTTTACGCCCATGCAAAGAGCGCGAATAATGCTGCCTGTGTGATGAGGAATGACCGTTCGAACAAGCCCATCAAGGATGCGCCAATTGGGAAAGCCATGGTTCGTTTGCAAAAGGAGCAACATCATAAGTTGAAAGGTCTTTTTAACACTGCGTACGTTATCGCCAAAAACTGTCGTCCATTTAGGTCCAAGTGTTGTGTTTTATGTACGATTAGGTTTATTGAAATAACACCACTCGTACTCAAACGCATTACAAATCAAATGTCGTGTCTATTGTTTATTACCGCCTAATTATGCAAAATAATTTCTGCCAGACTTTTACAATCCGTGACATGGGACGACTACTTCATCCTGCTGGGCAAGTGACTTTTACATGCCACTTGCCCAGGGACAAGTTTTGTAAAAAATATTTGTCGGACGCTGCATCTCTACAATCCGTATTAGACCCCCAAAAAGATGGATCTCAAAGACCCATCTTAAATCTTAAGAACCTTAACCAGTTTGCAACGTACCAGCATTTTAAAATTGAATCCCTTCAATCCGATGTTCAGTTGATACAAAAGGACCATTGGATGGCAGTACTTGATCTCAAGGATGCTTACTATTCTGCGCCCATTAACCCAAAGCACAGAAAGTATCTCAGGTTTGAGTTTAAAGACACTCTACATGTTTACCGAATGGTCTAGCCTCAGCCCTTAGGGTGATGACAAAAGTTATGAAACCAGTAATTGCTATCCTGAGATCAAAAGGATACCTCTTAGTGATCTACATAGTTGACATCCTTTTACAAGCAGCAACACCTCTGGAACTGTCACAGACGACTCATCATCATCGTGTCCGTTTTCCCTCTGAGGGAAATAGGATCTTATCACAGGCGATTAATGGTACCATTTCGATGCTCAGATCACTGGAGTTTACAATTCACGACAAAATCTGTCACCACGCCTACCCAAGTAGTCAACATTCTAGGATTTGTCCTCGATTCTCAAAACATGACCATTTCTATGGTCCCTGCATGGGAATGCAGACATGATAAAATCTAAGTGTCACAACGTTGTACACATGCAAGGGCAAGTTCAAATTAGAGAAGTGGCGTCTGTTGTAGGCCTCATGGTATCAGCTTTCTCGGTAGTGCAGTATGCACCTCTGTTCTATAGGTCCCTGGAAAAGGACAAAACTAATGCCTTGAAATGCAGTGGTTAGGACTAGGCCTATCCATATTCTACTCGGCAATCTTTTCAGCAACTTTTTTTTGTCAGAGAGCAACTTCTAGCAACTTTTTGGAAAACTAGCACTCTTTTGGTAACTTTTGGGCTTTTTAACCTATAATCTTTTGAACCAAAATGCTGAATAACCCCCTTTTTTGTTAAATAAACAAGTTAAAATTCCAAACATCTCTCTAGTAAAACTCATATTTTTATCCTTTGAATGGGTATCATGTGGATTTGTGGACGTGATAATTAATTACAAAAATGGGTTAGCCTCAACCTCGTTCCCAGGGCTTTTCCCTTCTCCTGAGGGCCGCCCCCTCCCCCCACCCTCCCCAACGAGAAGGGAAAAGCCCTGGGAACGAGGCTAGGGCCGCGGACTGTGTGTAAGCAAAATGGCGGACGCCACGTTGTCTTCCGAAGACGAAGAAATCGTTGAATGTTAACTTAAATTTTCTCAAGTATAAGGTTAAGTCTCGTTTAATTTTCCAATTATTTGGCCATTTATTCGGTTTTTTAGGGAGTTTAACTTGAACGGCAACAAGTACGAGGGCTGTGTAAGCCTGCGTTATTATTCTTTGTTCATTTCTTTGCCATTGTTTACAAAAGGTTACAAAGCAACAACGTAAAAAATGGCCACATTCGGCCAATTTTAAATTTTCTTTTTGGAATTTTGACCATGTCTTACATATTCTGTTTGGGATATTTCTGACAGCATAGACAAACTGAATGAATCTAAATTCTCGCGAGATTCCTAGGTCAAATATAGTCGTTGCTTTTGGCGTTGTTGCCGTTGCTGTTTAAGTTGCTTTTTACTACTTTGACAGGGAGCGTCTGCCTGCACTTTCGACCATCTGTTTGTTCGGTCTGCCTAGCCTGCGTTTGAACATTTGTTTGGTTTGTACTCGTTTGTCTAAATATTTCTTTGCCGTTCATTCAGTTACCTGTGCAGGGGACAACCGTTTCTTATTTAAATTCGTATTAAAGTTTCGAAATGTATTTCAACATACCGAGAGCCGAAGATAAGATAAGCTCTCTACTTACCAGTCGTTTCGTACCCATGGACGTTTCGTACCCAGGTTCAGACATTACGTACCCACTTTTGGTCAGTTCGTACCCAGCCCTCCAGTCGATTCGTACCCAACAATTTTTGGCGTTTTTGAGTGAGAAACTTGTTAAAATGATTAAGATGCAACGCTCGCATGCGCAAGGTATATGTGTGATCTGTCCATGGGTACGAAACGACTGGATACGGATTACCTTAGTTAGAGGACCTACATGGAGGATTCAATCTCTTACCTTGATAATCTCTTGTTTAATTAAATATAGTAAGGCATCGCGAATTATAGTATTTTCTGGTCATTAGTTAGAAAGCAAAAAAATTATTTTTAGCACCTAAACAAAATTATACAATCAACACACACATACTTCAACACACGTGGGAAAAACACACTAAGTTAGAGAGAGTATAATCAGATCAAAAACTGCAAGATTTAAACGGCTACCTGAGCGATATCCCGACTCTTATAAGCAATACATTCAGTGATGAAATCTTACATTACGTAATTCACGAACTTGATTGCCCTACAACGAGTCCTAGAAAACGATTTTGGCAAGCAACACCACTTTTATCAACAGTTCTACCAAGATTACACATGTTTGGTTACTAGGTACGTGCAAACCGATATATAATACACTAAGTACATGTATACTGATCCCTAAGGTTTTGCTACTTATTAAAATTCTTCTAACACTGAGAAGTTTGCTACCTGCCTAGCATCTGGGTTTACAGACATCACGGTCACTGTACACAACAGATGGTCAGAGATTATCCCGTCTATTTGAATTGTGCAGTGGTATTACGATCTCAAAAAAAACTCAGTGGAGTCGTAGTTTGTTCGTCTTTTTTCAAGCAGTACAAGGCATCATTTTGCGACATCCAAAGGATGAGCTTTATCGACCTCGGGCTGAATATTCGGAAGAAGGAGAACAATTTAGGCACGTAACATGCCATTCGGTGGCTGCTACATTCCCTCATTTCCAAACTCCAATCCTGGGAAGGACTGGCTATATAAAAACGGCCGGAAGGGATACTCGTCAATTCACTTTAATAGAGAAGGACTTTAAACGCGACAAAGGAATTTGAAGGCAGAATTCAAGTCGATTTAAAATCTACCAAACAGCAATTGCGGGACTTCGCCGGGCTTTCCAACTGCTAAAGGTGTCAGTCAGGTGAGACATTTAACAGCCTGGCCAGCATCGTCACTGATCCGAGTTTGAACATAAGGAGGTAACTGAGGCCGAATTGTACATTGCCCTGTTCTCCTTACTTCATTCTTCAGCCCAGTTTAGTGGAGCTCCGATGAAAATGACGCCCTTTATATACAGCTCAAAAAGACGAAGAACAGCACTCATAGCTCAATTAAATTTTCATTTCAAGTTCGATCGAACATTTACATTTAAATCAAATTATCTCGCCATTCAATCAAAAGAGTAGCCCACTTGTGCCTGTACTGTCTTAGTCCATACAAAATCTCACTCCATTCCACATTACTCTAGAAATTTTTGTTGGCCGTTGCTAGCCAGATAAATGATGTTAACTTCAAGAAATTTACACCTGCTCTGTTGATATTTTAACCTTAATATTTTTGCAAATTACATTTAATGAGTTCTAATTCTACGTGCTTGTGATTATAAATAGAAACCGACCGTCTTTAGAAGTCCAACTCTTGCAAGTGTCACTTTGTCTTGACAAAATCCCTGAATGAAAATGTTACAGAAAAGATTAGTATAGGTAATCAAATGATTTCGAGTGCAATTTGGAATAAATAAGCACGAGTAAATTTTTCAAAGATTACAAAAAATTGCACGAGCCCGTAGGACGAGTGCAATTTGTAGTCTTTGAAAAATTTACGAGTGCTTATTTATTCCAAATTGCACGAGAAAATCATTGTTACTTGTTAATAATATACAAGTGACAATTTCTGTTACGCTTCAGTATTTTGCGTGACAAATGGAGGCAACAAGCTACGACAACTTTATTGGATGAAAATTCGACAGGTGAATTCAAGCGTAAAAATTCATTCACTCTCTCCAAGTCATGTATGACAACTGCGCGGTTTTTTTACAGTGAAAAAGAAGTCTTACTCACAGTTGAATTGAAGAACTTGACCACAAAGCAGAGGAAAAACTCCCTGCGGTTTTGATGCGGCTTTCTTGCCAAATGTTTTTTGAGTGATTGAGAAACTCTGTGTAAGAAACTATGACCTGCCGT
>JAHPZR010017486.1:2500-10000 GCA_019787425.1 Platygyra sinensis
GATTAGTTCCTAAAGTTATGATCAATAGGAGGGCAGACACGTACACGTCACATTACGTCGTTAACAATTGAAATATCTCCCTCTTTCAAGTTCCTTTTTTACATCAGGAAGACAGATTCCATGTTGCCTTGCGTTTTTGTTCTTAACTGATTTAGGACGTCATCTGTGATCTATTACTGAACAAACGCATGGCAATTAAAGTGGAATCTATTGTCAAATTGAAGATGCACTGGTGAATATAACAGAACAAGCGAGATGAAATAGAAAAATTAGTTTCAAATTAAATGGAGCTCGAGTTTGTATCACCCGTTATAATATAATACATATAAATATCCGAATACACGTGTTATTTTAGAATTATATTGGGTCGTTGTTATTCGTATATTAAGTCTCGCATCTAATGTTGTTCTTATCATACGTCTGTTGAGGAAAATAACATTCACATGGTATCCGGGGTACTCTGAAAATCTATGGATGAGGATGTGTCACTTAATCATTTATACACTGGCCACGATTTCCGGTAAATTATACCCACTCTAAACCAAAACTGTCAGCTAAACGACCTCAAAACCCATACTCTTTTCAGCGACACATGCCAAAATAGTTGATATAAGAGACTAACCTCCCCCGGACATGGTATTAGTATTTTCTGTTAAGGTGACCAGCTGTCAATGTCCGCGATTGAAAATAGTGCTCATTCGCATAATCTGAATTGTTGTACTCCCAACTCAAACGCGTTATCCAGATTGGAGGAGAACGCGTCAAGTGCCGTGGGTTAAACTCACTAACCTCCCTTGGGAAGCAACAACTTGAACTTTAGACTCGCACGGTGATCAGGTTGTGCCCCTGAAACCGCGGCAAATTTGTGTACCGCGCCTGATGTGAAAAAGTCACTGAAGTAGGACAACGTTTCTCATTGGAGACGGCATTCATTATTCAAGAAAAAGGGCATATTTATAGTCGCAAAACATATCAGCAGATTAAACAAAAGGGAAATATGAACGTTTTGTGCCTCCAGCTTTTGGTTTGGCGCCAAAAGTGGATCGCCCACGTTCGTCGACTCGCTCTTCGATCGCGGTCGCCAGGTAGGAAAGTATTTGTGTAATTTACAACAAATATGCTGTTCCTGATCAAATCAAAACTCAGAATGCTTTAGTTAAGCATCAGAAGAAGCTAAGCAACTTTAATACTGTCTATATTTTTTGTTAGCTGCGAAGAAAAAGGCCCCACTATCGTGATTTTGCGATAGGACGGTTGGCTTTTTGGCAGCCGCTCAGTTTTGCGAGCACAGCCTATTGTATGCAATTGGCGTTCTAGCAAATATTAGTTTTCGGGAGCTTTCTCTTTTGAGTCGGGGAGGTATAACTAAACCACTTAATGACTGGCCCCTTGGGGAAACAGTAGCGTTTTGTTTCCCCTCCGACCTCAATGTTCATTAAGAGCCGATTTCTGAAATTATCAAAAATCGGGCGTCAGTCGTGAAATTTCGAATTCCTTCGTATTTTGCCCATATAGTCTCTATAGAAAGGTATTTTAAAAAATAAGGTTAAAAGTTTCATCAGCGTGTTATTTTTTTCAAAATCGGGCAAAGTTTGAAATACGGCAAATTAGCGTCCTTTCAGTCACGAAACTAACCGAAAATTACCCATTTTCATCTCGCTCGTAGAGAGAAACGCGAAGTCCTCTATTAACGAAATGTTTACAAAATATAAACACATCCTTGTTCTTCATAATGCACTAGTTTAAGTTAGAGAAGCTGGAAAATTGGAAATGCTTCGGCCATTTGAAGAAACCCCATTTCGGCAGTTAAAAAATTTAGCAAATTTCATCTAATTTCAACACAAAAGAAACCCAATTGGTACGTAGAGTTTGAACTTAAGATTAAGACCTTGATGAAGCACAATCTTTGTTATTTACAATGTTAAAATATTTCCGGCGGCACTGCAAAAGTACCCCGTCGAGAGCCCAAAATGTGAAGGGTACTTTGACACGAGGAGACCCTATGAAACGAACAAGCGCCAGTGTATGAACACAGTATTAACACAAACTTTAGCTGGTTTCTTTAAAAGAGAGCTTCTTCAAATTTCTGTGGGGATGGATGATAATTTTATACATTCTTTCGTGAAATAAAATATTATATCTCTTGAACAATATGTCATTAAAACAAGTTATAAATAAAAGCGATCATCTTTCAGTTTGAGATGATTATAAAACTTACCCGATCCTTGAATTATCTGCTTGACTAGGACAATCTTGCACTCGATTGTAGAGTCTAGCAATATCCTGAATAATATTTTTACCATGTTCACCATGTGATTGATAGCATTATTTACTCTAAATGTGGCAAGACGAAGATGCGAGCAAAGGTCGTATGTTGACATTCCTGAGGTTTGTCACTATAAGTTTGCGTGACAGTTGCGCACTGGTACTGGCAGACCTGGTAAGCTCGTGTTATGATTGTCAGTATTAGATAATACTGAAAGTTCTAAGTTCTTATTTTTTTCGCCTTGCTATCAAAGCCTTTATGGCATCTTGTGGTTATTCTTGCTTCGTTGGTGGTTACTGCGGTCCAAGTACCTTCAATCCGGCCAATGTGCAATGTGTTTCAATCGGCAATTGCAAGAAAGATGTCCGCTCCCACCTAGTCTACTGCAAAATAAGCGACGATTCTGGCGTCGACAGTGAAACAAAGCTGTTGCTAGCTCGCGCAGGTAGGTTTTAGCCGTTACAAATCCATCATGCCGTTTTAACGTTTCTTTTTTTCTTCTATAACTACCTTCGTTGACTGAAATTTCAATCGGTAATTTTCAGGCGTTTTTGAAATAGAACAATCTCATTTGAAAATGACTGTCTGCCCTCGCCATCGCGATTCATTTGGTACCAGATGGCGGTGTAATAGGTCTCGTTGTACCATTCCTGCTGAAATGGCTGCCCACAAAGGCAAATCCTCAGCTCCAAAAGCCCAGTGTGGATTAAAGAAGGCGCATTCCGCACACGTTTTGCAGACGACGAAGATGCTTGTACCAGTAGGCTCGCGTACGTATTTCACATAGTTTTAACATTAATATACATCATTCAATTGCTGACATGTGCAAAGAGAAGGAAAGTGGAGATTTGCTGAGCATGTTGCGCCAGCGAAAAGCGCCCTCGCACGCGTCTCGCGTTCCACGCGTGTCAACCCCTTGATCTCTCCCTCGGCCCTCCCCCTGCAGGCGACGTCAAAGTTGTAGATTATTGATTTTTTTAAAATTACATTTCGTTTCCATGGATACCAGGTAGAGCAAGTTAGAGATTTTAAGTCCCGGATAATGGTTTGCAAATGATCTTTACGAGCGCTAAGAAGAAGTCTCGCAAGGCGAGATTTTCAAGGGATTTATGAGGTTCACTGAAAGCAAAGAAATATTGGTGATTTATTTTTGAAGACCACTCTTTGTCTTTTATCGTGTTTTTTTCTCTTTTTTGCTAAGTTTTACAGATAGCTGCGTTCGCCAGTAATAAGTGGTTTTTTATCTTGTCGAAAAAACGTGCCTAAAGACAGAGACAGTTCTCGCGAATTACAAGCTTATAATTTGATGAATTCTAAACCTTACAGAAAACCTTGCTTTGATTTCTGTAAAATGGCGTTTATCCCTCAAGGTATAACATCTGCCCCAAAGATTTAATAAGCCTATGAAATGTGTTATGTAGCCCGCGCTAACATTTCTTTGGAAAAATAGGTAACTTATTGGATTGTTTTATTCTCTCGACTTTGCAATGGTTTTTATGGTACGTTATTTTTCTGAATTTGGTCTGGTAAACGATCTACGATTATGGCGTTTTCTTACAATGAAATAATGAAAATAGATATTTTGCGCGACATCGGTAAGTTACCTGTCCCGAACTTTCAAATGGAGTCAGTTTTAATTTAAAAATGCCATAAAACTCCACTCTAATGACTTGAAATTCAGGGTACAAGAAGACACAATAAAATAATGCATAAGAACCTCTTGCACGCCATGTGCGATTAATATGTATGGTGGGTATTTTAGTTTTCTCGGAAATGTGGATGAAGTAATACAGGTAATAAACGGGTGTCCGTAATAGCGAGGTTTCCGCAGGGCGGAGGTTCGGAATGCTCTACATTACCAAATGAACTTGGAGGTAACAAATATTAATTAACAAGTATATATATTTTTTATGTACAATTATACAGCTATTTGCAAGCAGTGCAGGGAATATTTGGCCAATCTTATCGCAAGTGCGGCGGTCACTGAAGGTGTCAGTGAACCTGTGCAGACGGCTGAAGCCACAGGCAGTCAAACAGAAGAGCTGGCATGCACTCTCGAAGAGAGCGACAAATCTCCACTGGAAGAGGTAACATCATTTCAGTGTCTGTTGGCATTAAAAAAGTCGATCGTTTCACGTTTTATGTGTTACGACAAATTGTGCATGAGCATCATGAACTTAAGGCGGCAGAGCAATGTTTCTTTTTTGCCATTTATATATTAAACAGTGTACATTTTGCCCATTTGGAATACAGGAAGAAGATCTTAGTGCTGCATCTGACGAGCTGACAGCAGGCGTTGAACGAATGAAGATCTCTGATGACAGCCCTATCCTTTCTCCTGAGACGGCCAGTACAGTTTCTTCTTCTGGAGATGGGAATGGATCTTCAAGGGTGACAGCCCGACCAAGAGATGCCCTTAACATTTTCCTCAATGAGTGTCAAATCCAGTCGCTTGGAAAGCCTTGGCTGGATTGGGGCGAAGTCAGTGTGCGTACAAGACAGCGCTATGTCCAGCGATCTGGTGAGATTGTTGCAGCCGTACTTAAAGTGATTTCTACCAATAACGCTCCCTATCTGTGGAAAGCGCTACAGACGTCCGGTGCTGTGAACCAGCAACTGGGTCTCCATCAAGCATCTCTTCCATCAGAGACAGCTTACCTAGAAGCACTGGCAGAGGCATATAGCAATGCAACCAGCTGGGACACACGGCGGCAAGTGCTGTCCGTAATGTCAGGAGTCGCCAGTTTCAGAGCCATATCTGAATTTATACCCGGCTTGACCCAGTATCGTTACACAACGGCCAACCTGCACCGTGTTCAGTATGGACGGCATGCCCCAGTGCCCACCAGCGAGTCCCCAAGACTAAGGATAGACGCAAACCAACTGGATCATTTCCTGGGGTTTATCACAAGCCCTCATCTTGTTCAGGACCTACCTTTTGGCGAAAAACACCTCCAGCTCTCGTCCGGGAAAATTATCACGGTGCCAAACATCATTCGCACCATGATACCTGAACGGATTGTCATGCAGTACAGGCAGTATTGCAGTGAGACTAACTTCAAGCCTTTTAGCCGCAGTACCATGCTACGAATACTGACAGAGTGTAGTGCTTCGGTGCGCAAGTCCCTACAAGGCCTCGATTATTTCGCAGCAGAGGGGGCACGAGCATTTGATGACCTTGCTTCAATAGTGGAGGATATTTCTTCACTCAGAGCTGACGGCCGAGAGTGGGCAAGCCGCATCAAAGATTCCCTGAAGGCGGGAAAGCTCTATCTTAAAAGCGATTTTAAGGTAAATTAGAGTGTATACTTGTTTACACTGTAGCGTATCTGTAGTGTACATTTTTTTTGGGGGGGAAAGACTTGTTTAGGGGAAAGGGTTTAGAATCATAAAATTTTCTCCCCAAAACAATCGAGAACTGAAGCGTTTAACAGCGGCAGTAGGAGACATGGCTGTAGCTGTAACAGTAGCAGAAGCAGTAGCAGTAGTAGTAGCAGCAGCAGTAGCTAGCAGTAGCAGTAGCAGTAGCAGTAGTAGCAGCAGCAGCAGGATCAGGAACAAAAACATAACTGAAACATCAGCTGACATATTTATATTGGTAGTGTGAAAATAACATATGTCTTTTTGCTTAATCAGGTGCACATAGACAGTGAGGCTAGAGTGGCTGACCACTGCAGCGTATACGCACTAAGCGACCCCTCTGAGTCTGCGTTCAAACAGCGGTGTGACCACGAGCATAACGAGCTCTGTGATCAGTGCCAAGCCCTCAATTGTCCCCTACAAGAGGTCGGCGAAGCTGCGCAAGATGCTGAATTTCGCAACGAGGATGAAAGAGATGAAATTCTCTTTCTGTATGAGTCGGCAAAGCGATCTATTCAGACATGGAAAGCCCACCAGTTACGGTCAGTACAGCAGGATAAATCGAGGATGGATGTTCTTCAACTGCTGGACGACAACACCGTGCTGATTGTCAACGACTGGGCCATGAAGTTCCTCCCCCAGCTGTACAGGGAATCCCAGCAAGATTGGTTCGGGAAGAGGGGAATTTCCTGGCACATCTCTGTTGTGTTTCGGAGGAAAAGTGGGGAGCTCCAGTCCCAGGCGTTCATCCACATTGTTCAGTCTTGCAGTCAGGACAGCACTGCCGTGATCCTGATGATGCAGCACGTGTTAAAAACACTGAAAACGGAATATCCAGAGATAAATTGGGCCTACCTTCGTCAGGACAATGCCGGGTGTTACCATTGCGCCAATACTGTCCTTGCGTGCCAAACAATGGAGCAGTCAACCGGGATCAAAGTAGCGCGACTAGATTTCAGTGACCCCCAAGGTGGCAAGGGAGCAGCCGATAGGCTGGCAGCTACGTGTAAGTGCCACATCCGCATTTACCTCAACGAAGGCCACGATGTCACGACAGCAGAGGAGATGAGGGAGGCCCTGCTTTCCCATGGGGGGGTGGAAGGTGTCAGGGTAGCTCTCTTGCCGTCAATAAACCAAACAGTGGAGCTGCAGAAAATTCCTGGCATAAACAAGCTGAATAACTTTCAGTTCACTGACGGATCCCTCCAGGCATGGCGCGCGTATGGTATCGGTCCAGGAAAGAGCATTTCGAGGGAGAAAGTTTCAGGTCAGTGAAATCTTATTGCCAATGTGTCTTTTTTGTCATTTTTAAAGACACTGGTATTTTAAACGTATCGTGGAGATGCGTTAACGAGCTTAGCCTATAGACAGCCACTTCAAATCTGTTGCTAAGTGTTCAACTGACAGGTTTAAGTAGCTTTTATTGATGAAATAAACTGAGAGTGACAAACAAAACACGTTCTAAATATTTTGCACCAAGAACAAATGACACTTTCTTCAGTAGAAAGAAACTCCCCACACTCGTAGCAAGTCCCCATGTTCTGTGATAGTTAACTGGAATCTTAAATGACATCATCAAGAAGGAAGCCAGCTACTAGAGTACTGAGGCGCCTGACGTGCTTCCTCAGCATGATGATGATGATGATGATAATGATGATGATGAGGAGGAGGGGGAGGATAATGAGGATACCGATGGTGATGAAGAAGTTAAGTTAACTGAAGATGCGTACAATATAACTGATTCATTGCTGTGTAAATTCTATTGTCATATTTGTAAGTGTAGCGTAGGCCTCTTAATTTACTTTGATGTGATGTTTATGTTAATTCTGTCTAGTTTTATTACAGATGTCAACTACAGCTGGCTTTCTGTTTTA
>JAHPZR010017486.1:17500-18903 GCA_019787425.1 Platygyra sinensis
AAGCGATCAAGTTTGAATCATCGAGAAGAGTTTTAATTATGTACTTGCACACAACAGTTGGAAAAGTACTGCGGAAACCTTTAATCGCCATGTGACAGACGTTGTGTCAAAATTATTCTCGACAAGAGGGTGTAGACAAAACCTGGACCCCCCTTCTGGACACCCCATTCTCGCCCCCTCCTCCTCCCTCCCCATTTCTGCACCCTCTTCTGGACCCCCTTCTGGACCCCTCAATTTTTACAGTGAAAAAAAAAAAAAAAAATAATAATAATAATAATAATAATAATAATAATAATAATAATAATAATAAATTTAAGTCAAACACAATACGTGTGCTACATACCACCGCTTTTTTCGCAGCTTAGTTTCCTTCGATTCAGCGTTCAGCTCGAAAGAAGGTGTTCTCCTCCAGGCCACGCATTTCCAAGTTCTCGTTTAGTATTCCCGAGAGAAATCAGGCACTTTTTAGCGATCAGCTACTCGGGTAATTTCCGCAAAACGTGTCAATTTCAAGTTGCACGAACTCCCGCCATTTTGGTTTCCGCCATTTTGGTGTTTCCGCTGACCAGTACAAATTTTACATTTTTAGCCGTCGGTCAGCCTTTCAATAGGCCTTTTGCAACAGTTGGTCACGTGACGTGCTTTTCAAGAACACACTGATTAATCATTGGTAATGCATAATGTTATCAGAAATGGAAAGAACAGTTCCAAATAAGCTTACTTGCAAATTTTCAGGTTTATATCTTTTAAGGGGGAATTTTTATGGACGTTAAAAATTAGAAGGATTTGTATGAGAAGAAGTCGCTTTGCCCTCCAGTCACGCTCCAGTGGTTTTCCATACAAATCTTTGTAATTTTGCAAGTTGTCAAGCTGCCATAAAATCTTTGCCTTTCGGTGTAAGGGCCTAGAAATTTCCATTTTTTCTTATATTTTACCCTTCTTTCTATCTCCAATGGTTATATGCCAGCAGCTTCTTTTGGTAGTGATTAATAACAGAAAAGGTTTCTGGTGGGCAAAGCTTCCTCGCTTCCGAACAAAACCTTCTAATTTTTGCAATATTCAAATCGTCATTAAATCTCAACCTTATACGGCATTGGTCTGAAAATTGGCGTCCTGGTTATTTAAAACACGCTCTTCCAGCTCTGAAATTCATTTTGCTGTAGCTAAAAGTTTAGAAATTATCGGTCACGTGACCAACTGTTGCAAAAGGCCTATTGGTTTTACAATTCAGGGACCTTGCTGCCGGCCGAGTGATTGTCTTTCGTGTTTCAATCACAAAAAGTGTAAGACTTTTGTGAGAATACGGCCTAGAAAAATGATGTTGGAAACCAGATTTCGAGCTTCACCTTCGAAAGATGGATGGTGAGGCTGCATGTGCAGTTATAATCCAGCTAAAACTGTCA
>JAHPZR010017487.1:2500-11862 GCA_019787425.1 Platygyra sinensis
CGCGAAAATTAAGTAAGATTATGTTACTGGCACACTGTTCCGACCGTTGGCTTTTGTTAATTTTGACGTTATTGCATAATAACGTATCTTTGTACCTTTGATAAAGTCAGTTTACTAAATTTAAGGACAAGTTAAAAAAACATTGCCACAGAAACGCCGTGTTAAAGTAAGTCAAAATACAAAATTCTTGCAAACTCGTGGAATTTAACGCAAGATGTGCGTCCCTCAAACTCGGGAAATAAACGTGTCGCGAAAATTTCATGTAATAAGGTATTTCGTAATCACAGTGAGTTTTAGAGAAAGCGTATCGTTGTTTTTCAACTTCACCTTAGACCTTACGAATCGTTGGGCGAAAACTACAACTGACCATGACCTTAAAATAAATTACGGTATGCAAAGGCAAGATTGTAATACATAATTAATAGGCCACATTTATATTCTCGGCTCGTTCAGTTCACCCATCAGAGAATACGATGAACAGTTCTATAGATATTTCTTGGAGTAACGCTTATTGTTAAAACAGAATCCCTGCTCCAGTAACCCTTGTATAAACAATGCAACATGCGTTGCCAAGTACGAAGATGGCGATTATCACTGCGCATGCACCGCAGGATTTATTGGAGCACACTGCGAAACAGGTATTTTAGCTGAATTTTCCTTCTTTTAATTTCAGTTCTCGATTCCAAAGAGACATGCTACACGTTCATTCAATTCCAAAGTACCCCTCAGTCCAACCAGTGAAGATATGTTTGGAAGCTGTTTAATTAATTACCAATAACTTTGAGCCAAAGCTTTCGATTACACCCTTACGAAAAGAAAACTCTGGTGTTTTGCATCCTTCTCCATACTAAATGCACCAGAAGTGACTCATTTCTCTGAGTTTAAGCCGGTCACTCAGAAAATAGCGTTCAGTTTTCGATAGGTCTGGTAAGGAGAGGCGTCACCAATGAAGAGGAGCACAGGCATAATTGCAAAACTAAGTTCGGTGTCGAGGAAGTTGCACAGTTGATGATATTATTGTTGTTATGTTCTCTACAGCTGTAGTGTCTATCTTGATTCGAAGCGAGGGTTGTGATGATCCAGGAAAGACTCAGGGTACATGTGGTTTGGCTTACATCTTTGTGAATGGAAAGAATCATTCGCCTGCTAATAGGGGACATAATGTCGTCATTGTGGACGCTAAAACAGGTAAACAACTGTTACAGTTATACATGCAGGTTTTGTATGACCGATTCTTACCAGCTACGAAACAGAAACTTCATTCAATCCCTACCGCACCCTAGCCTCTATCATATCGTATGGAATACATTCCCTAAAGTCATCAGGGATGTTCCATCTGTGCAGCTTTTTGAAAGGAAGGCCGTTAAAAATTACTTCAGGTCTCTCGACCATATCCAAATCTGAAAAAGAAGATTGTTTACTAGTTACGAAAACGCGGATCTTTTATATCTTTAAAATTTTCTCTGTATCAATATTAGCTAAGTTACATTTATGGCTGCCCTAAGTTGCCATATTCAGACATGCTTTATCAAAAAGTTTACTTCTGCCTCTTCTACCAAATTGGTTTAATAACGGTACAACTCAAACTTTACTCTAAAGCGGCCTTCACACGGCCAACTAAAGTTGGCAAACTCGTGTTGGCAAACTCAAGTTGGTGTGTGTGAACGGCACAAAAACAGTCGGCAAACAAGTTGGCAAACTGTTGGCGACGAATAGAACTTGCTTTTATTCTCGCCAACTTTTTCGCCAACTTTTTCGTGTTGGTAAACTCGTATCTGACGTGTGAACGGTTGGCCAACACGTGTTGGTAGTTTTCAACCAATCAAAACGAGCTCTATTCACGTGATTTATTTGCGTGACACTTCACAAAATAGGGGACGCGAGTCAACACTTTTTAAATTTAATATCAAAGCGGTTCACAGTTGTTTGGCTGTTCGGGACGTTTCATCTATAGCCTACAAAGATACTAAAACCAAACAAAACAAAACGGAGGAGCGCGCGGACAAACTTGGTTTCGTCCAAACCTTTCTAATTCTCCACCGCTTTCTGGTTCTTCTCATCTTATCCTCTGTTTCACTGTTGTACGTGATTGAAGCTGCACTAAAAAGCGGCCACGTTGGAAATTGCCGTGTTCGTTATTTGCCACGAGTTTGACGTGTGAAGGAACGAGTTTGCCAACTTTTTGAAGTTTGCCAACACGAGTTTGCCAACTTTAGTTTGCCGTGTGAAGACCGCTTAAGAATACCTGACAGCAACAGTAAATGCCTAAAGTCAAAATGAAGACTGAAGGGAACTAAAGTTTGTCGGCAATAACTGACAAACAACTCGTTAACGTTTTCCCTCCCAAAACAGTACAGTGAAGTAGGAGACAGAAAAATACATATCAAAGTACTCGAACCCAGCTCTCGTAAAAGGGACACCTACGCCTTGGGACGCGAAAACCGATGAAGTGTTCGAATTTTTAAACTTCGTCTAGCCAAAAAAAAAAGTGAATAATCATACTAATGTTTGAACATCACTAACCAGAAAGTATATTCCGTTTATTTAGAGTTTTAACAAAGCGAAGATTGAGCTGACTAGTAGACTGGCATATTTTCTTATTTGGATGTAGGCGCAGTTCTGGGATCAAATAGTTTTGACACCAACTTTGATTCCTCTGCTGGTGAAAGATTAAGGGACTATCTTAACAATATACATGGAAAGTAAGTAAAATACCAATGAAACAGTCTTTTTTCCTTGTTATTTTTGAAGTTGTTGTTGCTGTTGTTGTTGTTGTTGTTGTTGTTGTTGTTGATATTATTTGTCTGCATATTTGTTTCAAAGGAAATTGAAAGGAATATATTAGAAGTGATAATTGAATTTGTTCCAAGTAAGAGGTATCAGTTTGTAGCTAATATGGATCTTACTAAATAATCTAGAACACTAAGTTTCTATTAACTACAGCAAAATAGTTCTGGTCGCCCTTCAAGATGACGGAAAAAGGTACGTGTCACCAGCTTTGGACGCTCTCAGGAGACTGGGCGCCAAGGATCCAATTCCAACAGAATATCGAGGTTCATTTGCTCTAGCTGGCAGTGCACAATCAAACAAGCCAGATTGGATCACACAAGAACAGCATGGGCGATACAGAGGACCCAGTGAGATCTCTTTGACAATTACACTCCAAAGCCGTCAGCCACGTAAGAATGTACATCAGTATGTCCCCGGGGGGGAGACTGATATGTGAAAAGAACGGGGATCGGAAAACTTTGATTAAATCCCTAAGAGACCAATCTGGCCGAGGCTTGAGACTTAAATGACCCCTAATGACAGATACCACTTTTTAAAAAACGGACAGGTAGCATAATAGCAATAGGGTAGAAATAGGGGCTCTGATAGTCATAAGGTTCAATATTGCACTCAAATAAGGAAGATTTTACAATTCATTTCTCTAGTCAGTCTATTCAGTCAATGGGAAATGCTTATTGGGCACTCTACAAAATTGGCACTCGAGGTGGAGCGCTAAATCGAATCATTACGGTAGTTTCTTTCATTTTCTCCCCTAAAAGTTAAAATGTAAAACAAAAACTGCTCCAAATTAGTTATTTTCCCACAAAACGATACAGTAATAAGATGTGACCGAGAGGTCTAGATTGATGTGTGCGTTTTTGTACTCTCTGTATGCGTACTGATATTGCCAAGGGTAACTATTTCACCGCGCAGTAAGACTGCTTCGGGCAAATGCACATTGGAGATCGAAGACACAGAAAATCTTCCAAAGACACGGCAATTGAATAACCTAACAGTCACCTAACTGACTGTTTGTTACTGATCTTTCAGTCCACAGAAATAAACTTTGCTGAACACCAAACAAGAAACAAGATCTACTTTTTAAAGCGACAAGTTAACCAGTCCGTAACAGCTACTGAAGACCATCCGGATGGGAATAATCTTTGCACCTATGGATTATGAGACGGCATGGCAACAAATAACGCTAACTCCTACCAACTGTTGATCTGTGACGACTTATTCAATGACGGCTTCTTCGTTTTCGGTCACACTAATAATTGTTTCAAGCAGCGTGACTCTTATGACTATTGATGCTCTGATACATCATCCCGGTATACTCTCGTCGGCGTCTAGTCATTCTAGCTATAAGGGCGTGCACTTTAACACCAATGGGGCTATGGTACTGAGTAACATAAAGTTATTAGTGTCGGTATACGCTAAATTTGTTGTTGTTGTTGTTGTTGTTGTTGTTGTTGTTACAGACTCAATTGCTTTTTCTTGTTATTTGCACCCTATTAGTTCAATTTACATATTAATAACTGATTAATTGTTAATTAGTTACTTATCAATAAATTAAATTGTACATAGTTCCCCCTGCTTAGTTGTGGGGACTATGTTGCCACATCCAATTGTCAGGATATGTCATCTTTAGCAGATATCCAAAAATTACTTAGTGCACTATGTTCCTTATTACCTTGTCTCTTAATAGATCTGTTTAAATTTGGGAAAAAGTTCAATAATCTTGTGGGGACTTAATTAAGGAGACGTGACTATAAACCAACTTGCCTAATTGTGGGGCCTGTTTTCCCACACCTCGCTTGTAAGGACTGTCTCGTCTTTAGCAGATATTCAGAATAAATACTTCGTGTGTTTGTCCCTTGTTACATCGTTTCTTTCTTACGGCCAATGCACGCAACATGCCTGTGGGAAAGTGCAACTACAGTTGAGCTTCTCGTAACTGATCTTTCTAGAGATGGCAATGCTGTGATTCATATTCTTCAGTAGAGCCTTTGAGTGAAAAGTTAGTGTAAAATATAACGTGGGAAAATGTAAAATAAAGATGTATAATAGCTGCTGAAGTGTTGAGGAAAAGCTAATAGGGACCTTAAGCATCGACAACGAAATGCACGACGACGACGTTCGCAACCCAAGGAGGATTGGGTCGAGGGTTTCGTTCTTAGTTTCGAGGAGACGACGAGGTTTGGTTCTCGGACTAGTTGCTCTCGCTATGGCCTTCAAAAACGTCCGAAATCTGCTTGTAATTAATCACAACGATGGCTTTATAGATGATGATGAATTTGTTATTCTGTACGACCTCTTTGCATCGAAAAACCTCGACTTTCCGTATGATTCGTACACGTTTTTTGACCTGGAAGAGCTCGATGGTTCTTGCTCGCCGGCCATGGCTTCGGATCCTTCTGAAAGAAAAGTCATTTTAGTTTGTTGAAATTCGCTAAACTGTTAAACTTTTGACTTCCACTGGTCCGCAAATAATACAAAAAACAATCATTACAACGGAAGGTGGAGATGGATGTTTATCAGCATGTAAAATTTTAGTTATTTACTTACGTTTTCACCAGAACGAAAATCTGCTGAGATTCAGTCGTCGACGAAGGCTAGACGACATCGCACATGCGCAGAACCCTTGCGCGGGAAAATTTTACTTCCGCCCGTCGTCGTCGTGCCATTTCGTTGTCGATGCTTAAGGTCCCTAATGACTCCGCAACTAAATGTATTTGTTTCCTCAAGTTTTGTGTCTTTATCAACCTGTTTTTTTTTTAAGTGCATTTTTAATGAGGGTTTCAACGTCTAAATCTCTTATGGGGCTTTGGGACTTTTAGCACAACACGATTATGTGGTATTCAAGATAGAGAAAAACAGGTACCCCTAAGCTGCACCGATGGCCTACAATGGTTAAACTTATTGCGTTGGTTAAGGGGGGAGAAACTTAACTACAAGTCCGTTGCTAAGGAAATCTCAAAATCTCCTTTTTGGGGGCTCCTGAAGTCCAGATCTTTAATTTAGTGCTTTTATAGCCTCTTAAGGACGGTGCCTACTAATTCAAAGGTATTTTTGCGCGGTTCACTGAATATGCGGGAAAAGCAAATCATAACGAGTGCTATTGAAATCCGAAAAGAAAATTGGGGGTTACCACGCATTTTTCGAAGATACTTAATCAGCAATATTTGTAAAAAAGCTTTAAAATACAAAGCAACGTATGGCGTTTTTTTCACAGTTGAAGCTTAATTATCTCTGAAAAATGCGTGGCTACCCCCAATTTTCTTTTTGGATACCAAGAGCACTTGCTAAGTTCTACTTTCTCCGCATAGTTTTGAACCGCGCAAAAATATCCCTCTATTGTAAGCACCACCCATAGGAAATCCGAGTATCTCGAGATGCGCAGACCGTATGCGCAATAACAATAGTAGGCACCGTCCTTAAAGATCTATAATTTTCGAAATATTGTAGATTTCCTCAAACGCATACTACACGTTGTAGATAATGCCGTGTTTTAACAAAACGTATTGTTATATTCGAAAACGATCCAGTCAGTCCGAGTTTTAAGACGTTTTCTATTGTAGTCACGTGACATACCAAATATGGGCGTAGTTCGAAACATTTAAAGGGAACGGGAATCGAACAAACACGATAAACTTTGATACCCACTGGAATTCAGGAGCCAAAAAAAAGGAGGTTTTGAGATTTCCTTAGCAACAGACTTGTGGTTAAGTTTCTCCCCCCTTAAACCGGCCAACTGGTATGAAATGTATTCAAATGCCTCCTTCCTCTAGGCACGCAAGACGTGCAAGAGTTCTTTTTTTGTGAATATACCTTATTACAAAAAGGAAGCCATTTTAGTTTTCTTTTGTTCGCTTTTAAATTAGTCCTTGCTGCCTCGTTCTTAAACTCGAAATTCAAAACAATAGTTTCCTTGAGGCAACAAGGCAGATTTGCAAGCAAACAAAAGAAGACTTAAATTGCGGCCATTTTAGAACAGGGTGTACAGTTCTTGGAAGTAAGAGCACTCAGTGGACTTCAAGTCTCTAGTACTGGACTGAATAAAAGAAAACGAAAACAGCATTAAAATCTACCATTTCACAACAATTTAATGTAAGTTTAACTAGTAGAATTTGTTTCCTATTACAGTGAAACAGATAAACTTAACAACTAATTAACAAAGACTAGAACCTTCCAGTTTGTAGTATTTAGTCGAGTGCTTAACATCGCACTTCGTTTTCCAGGAATGACTTCAATGTTGGGTTTTGCTATGTTAGAGGACGTTGTAAGTACAAGACAACAAGTCTGTTTTCTTTCACGGAAATGGAGATTATTAAGCAAAGAACGCTGACGGGAAGAAATATGCTAAAATGTCTTATCTAAATCAGAACCTTCAAACAGCAATAAAACTGCAACAAATTTTTACCAGACCACGAATTACTTATTACCTGCAAACTATAAGGAAAGAAAGGTCTCAATTGGCCATCGATGCCTGTCTTTCCTTTCTCTAATTTTTATTGAGGGATTACGCAAAAACTAAATTCATCAAGAATGAAAAGTCCCTACTTCCTTTGTTTCCCTTTCTAATTAAGATCCGTCCTGATAAGCTCAATCCTGCAATGTCGGAAGAGACACTTAAATCTCATCTTCTTCAGATTCCGTCCCAACCTCTAGAGTTTAATTCACACCGATTATCTGAAACATCGTCGTCTCTATCAAGTCTCCATTTGCAAGTCTGCAGAGCCTGGCGTCCTTCTCGGGGGTTAGAGTGATGTTTGGACCTCCGCAAGTGCATCCTACAAATCGGCCGGTTGAAATGCATTTGGGGGAGTTTCCATGACATACATAACCAGGAGTGTACGTAAGTGGATCACTTGTCTGGTTTAGCTACTGAAGTGCTACTTTCTGTCTAAATAAGTGCCACTATGTACTTCTATTTGTACGTCCAAATGACCTGCCAGCCAGAATGGCTTTATCTCCCGTCATAACATTGTCAAAGTAGTCTGCGGATCCACTCGGCTATCGCCTGTAATACGATGGGAAGAAAATTGTGTAAAAGCCAAAAATAGAACCATGTCAAAAATAATTCTGGTAAATTTATTCAACATCAATTCCGCCTTGAATTCTTAACATGATTTGTTACCCACAATGCAAGGATTTGATTTAGAAACAACACTAGAGGGCCAGAACAATGAGTTTTCCTCCTGCTTCCCTTGTTAAAATAAAAATTCCATAACCAAAAAAATAGCAGACATAATAATGGCTTCTAGCCTGCGATAGCAAGCCTCGTTTCCACCCATTCGTTATGACTGATAAGTTTTCAACAATTTTTTTCTTTTTCATAGGGAAAATGTTTTCTCGTGACCGTTTCCTGGCCTTTATCAGGGCGTCTGGAAAACCCAAATTGCGAATAAAACAAATAGTGCGAATAGCAGCGATTATAGTTCACCACTAAATTTTCCCCGATTCTTATTGGTTTAAACTGAACACGTGACGCGATAGTATTCATCTGCGGAGAGACACTGTCAGCCCTTATAGTTCACCACTAAATTTTCCCCGATTCTTATTGGTTTAAACTGATCACGTGACGCGATAGTATTCATCTGCGGAGAGACACTGTCAGCCCTTATAGTTCACCACTAAATTTTCTCCGTAGTCGTCCGTGAAAATTTTCCTGTAAACACCAAGCGGATTTGTAGAAAGTAATCAATTGAAATTGTATTAAAAGGATTTTTGTCTGTTTTCTTTTTCAAATCTCACGGCGTTCATCTCAAAAAGATGAAAATAATTTAATTGATTTTTGAACTAGCTCGCGGAGGAAAATTTAGTGGTAAAAAATAAACTAGACAATGGAGGGTTTTTGTCTCGGAACTATCGGTTTGATACTTGCTCCTTGGAAATTTGTTCTTAAAACTAGCATATTTTGCCCTCGAAGCCTCGCTTCTCGGACGAATTTTTGCTTTAAGAACATCAAATTTCCGCGGGGCAACTATCAGCCGATAGTTCCTCGACAGAAACACTCTATTGTGTAAATAGTGGCGAATAGCTGTCAGTAGTCACCACGTTAGTTCAGCACCGATCTGGATTCGTTGAAATTGATCATGTGTAACAAAGGCGTTCATCCATGGACACTAACAGATTCGATCAAGCAAGTTTTATGAAAAAAAATAAATAAAATAAAATGCAAATGCGAGGAGAGTGGTCTGTGATTATTTTATCAACTGAAAAGACACAAACGAGCTGCTCTGGTAACCGGCTATAATAACAGCAACATCTAAGCTATATCTTAATTCGTATTAACTTTTCCAAATAAGTGACAGAAATTCAGTGAGTTTGTTACCTTTACTTCCCAGCACTCAGGCCAGGACAGTCCATCACCAGCATCAAGAAAACAGAAAACACAAGAATATCCTAGCTTTTCTAGTGGTGAAAACAGGAACACCTTTCGTCATGGTAAGCGTCAATGCTTTTCAGCGGGAAAATACCATCCCACGTTTACTACAAGGTTAATTGCGAGATACTGGGTACCAATTACAAATTTCTGCCATTTGTCACTGTTTCCCTCTCCCCCCTCCTCCCTCCCCCCTCCCCCATTT